>SNQJ01S0043941.1:517-39242 GCA_010110895.2 Picea sitchensis | reverse complement strand
ACCTAGCTTCTTCTAGCCTATAAAAGAAGGGTTAGGGGTCCCATTTGGAAGAGGGGAAAGATAGTAAAGAAACTCTACCCAATTGCACATTCCCAGTGTCCCAACCCTTTAGCCATCCTTGTGCAAAGAGAGATACAGAGCAAAGAAGTTGGAGGACATTTGAAGAGGAGCCCATAATCAGGTTTAGGGAGCGGTGGCCGATCTCGACATTGTAAGTTGATTCATTCAAAGTAATAAAGAAATGCTTTTCCCATCCCACTTTATGAGTTCTTCATAGTTTAGTAAATATATGTTTGAATCTCTAACCCATTAGTTTGTAGGTAAAATGCATGTGTAGTTTGTTTCTTGTTTTGTATGCAGGTCAGTCTTGGAAGGAGAGCTGCTAGCAAGCAATCGAGCGTGAAGAAGGATTGACATTGAATGCCCAGAACAGGGTATGTTGGTCTAACCATGTATTTGTTGAAAATAAATGGGGATTAAGTCTAGGGACGAAGGTAGAAAGTAGGCTTATTTTGGTCATATCTACATGCATAATATTTTTTGCCAGTCCGTAAGGGGATTTCCCACTCACAACAACTCTCTCATCAAGTCGAATGTGCAACAGTCTGTCTCATCATGTCCTACCAATTTGCAAAAGTTACAGAATAAATTTCTTGAGGTGATCTGATATTTATACAGTAGGGGATGAGTAGTGGGATGATTCCCCCATGTCTTAAATATCTCTCAATACCCTACTCCTCTTTCCAATGGGTTCAATGATCCTGTGGAAATATATTGCACGAAGGTTGGCCTCTCTTCCTTTCCATGGCCTTCTATCTTGCATGTTATACACCAAACATGTTCATGCTTCTCCTTTTCCTTCATTATCTCTGACAATTGAATTCTCAATGCATCCAATTGTAACTGTACCTGTGTCATACCTATGCCATCTCCTACAGGAGATGTCTCTAATTTCATCATGATTTCCAATGGTTCAGGTTGCAATGTGACTTTATGCTAGGTTAATGAATAACATATGTGTGGAAATAAGCCCGCTATAAACCATTCTCTATGTTGTTCATCAGGACTATAAAATGTTAACCTACCCATCACATCATGAGGAATATAAAATGTTAATCCCACACTTCCTCATTCTATACTTGCTTGATTTCCTTTATCTCTATAATATATTAAGATTCAGATTTCAACTTCCTAAATTCCTTTAGCAATGCTTCTCCAATTTCTTCCAAGATTCTTGACTATCTGGTCAGTGTAGTTATCTGAAACTTTATACACCACAACAGTGCTCTACCCTTGAACATCATGGCCAACTATGTGATTTTCATCACTTCATCATGGACATTCTTCGCAGTCCATATTGTGTCGCTTACAAACAAGTGTTTCGCAGGGTCCTCCAACCCTGTTCCCTGAAAATCAAGCATTGTCAATGTATAATATACCCCTACCATTGCATTAGGTGTTGTACTTACCTTTTGGCGATGTTGACTGGATATGGTTTGTTGTTTTGTTCCTTCTACTCTAACTATTTCTCTAAATTCCTCCGCTTATTACGATTGCTCTTGACAAAACCTCGGTTCCTACTTCAATTCTTAATGACACACATGGGGTCATGGGTTCGACACAGATTATGATCTGAGATGGACTTCCTTCTTCTATTAGGTAGTAATAAGGATATATTTGTTTCCTTTTCCTTTCTTTGTACAGTGTCATCTAAAGTTCTGTATAGGGGTCACTTCCCTCAAATTATCTGTGTTTTCCTTCCTTTCCAGCCACAATCTCCTTCTTACTATATCTAAACCTTTTCCCATGGTGAAGTACTCCAATGTTTCCATATAATTCATCATCCTCTCTCGACATCCTCAGTCCATTCACTCATCCTTCCCATTCTCATACCTTCCTTTAGTCATCCCCTAGTTCCCTTATGTGTGCAAAGGTACTTAGTTGTTAGACTCCATCGTAATGGCATTCTTTTCACAGAGTAACATATTTATCCAAGTATATAATGTAATCAAATATCTTCCAAGCGGACCCTTGAAGAAGTCCCTCTCTGTGACACTATAGAACTGTGTACAATCTACTGAAAAAATTGTAATATAACCCCCCAGTATACTATCCTACCAAAAATATACTACGTGAGAAACATTATTACTTATTGCATTCAATTTTCAGATTAGTTTAGGATTTCAGTTTCTTTGGGCTTCAACTTTGTATCTCCCAACGTTCTCCACTAGCCTTCTTAACTATTTAGTCAAGATAATCAGAAACTCACAAAAGGAAATTTTGTGCAAATCTGTGAAAACATACCTTTGTAACCATGGTTCGTCTTTGATCCTATGGTTTCTATCATCTTCTCTGGAAAAATACCATTGCTTCCTCTCCATCCATTCTTCAATTTCTTCTCTATTTGGCCTCCAAAACATTCCCCTCACTTACAGTTCCCGGTCCCAACAACATAACCATTTGTTGGCTCCCAGGGGGAAGACCTAGGGTTAATCAGTCAAATACCAACAAAAACCCTTAGACATCGGCACTTTTGGCATCACCTATAGAAAAATTGAAGTCTCACCCAAGGAATTTGTAGGGGCTATAGGAACCAAGGTTCTACAGTGTTGAGGGGAAGTGAGGCATCATTCATATCCTTTACTTACGTGTGTAGTTCTAATAGTTAATAGTTACTTTGTTATGAAACATAATCTATGTACAACATTACAATATATATATATAATCTATACATTCACCATAAACCAAAAAACAACATATAATGCAAGCACATCACAACACATAGATTTACGTGGTTCACCCAACTTGGGCTACATCCACAACATATCGATTCTTATATTATTTATTAATAGAATTATTACAATTGTGCATTGCACTACAACATATGCAACAATAATATCATCCCATACCTTCCTAGTTGTTCTGATGCAATGCGAGTTCACTCCTCATTCATACTACAAATCTTTCCTTTAGTCAACCCCCTTATCTAAAAGCATTCACAACTTACATGTACCATCACACACATATATCTCCCCCTCTCCCACTATTTCATTCCTTATATATTTATACATACCAATAGGGCTAGTCCCGCTACAAAAGTGAACAAAGTGTCCCCCAAAACATGTTATGAAAGTGGACAAAATTTCCCCAACCCCTATGGTTTATAACTATTTTCTGCCTTCTATGTGTTGCTCCGTCGTGCATCCTTTTGTTGTGCTCCTTAGCATCCTCTCTTATCGTGCACTCTAGTCCATATTTTGATTTTGTTTTTCCCTTCGACTTCCTTTTGGCACAGATCTTGAGACTTATCCAAAATGCCGCTCCAACAAGCATCTAGAAAAATTTTCTAGGACCCCCTCATTGAGTCACTTACCAAGTTCTTTAACTCCTAGACCTTCTGCACCATTAACCTAGTTGGTCTCCTTGTGCTCGTCAAAACAATTCTTCAAGATATACTCACCTATCTCTTCTTTGCCTTGGCCGCTCCCAAATATGTGCTCATTACCATTCACAATATTTAAAGAAAATTCCTATGACATGGTCACAAGAATGACAATAAATAGGCCTTGGTCAACTGGGACAAAATATGAAAACCAATCCTAAATGGGGGTCTTGGGCTACGTGACCCAAGTTTTCTATATGAAATAATGGGTGAAAAAATTTGGTGGTGGTGGTTGAAGCACATGAAGGAGCTATGGGAGAGGATCTAGAAAAAAAAATATGCCCCACAAATTGAAGAATCTCGGCTCATCAAGATGACCGACCAGATTCCAAGATCCAATATCTAGAATACAGTCTGTTGCAACCATCCCCTAAATCAAGAGCACACCTTTTGGGAATTAAGAAATGGAAAATTTGCTCTCTTTTGGTTGGACTCTTGGCAACAATTTCCTCCACTACAAACTTTGGAGAGCTTGCATCACCTCCAAGCCCAAATGTTAAACATAAACACTTTAAAGGTGGCGAACTTATGGAATGAAACTTCCCAAAACTCTCATTGGAGATATTGGAAAGTCTCGCACAATGATATTAATCTATCATTCGATTGCAACCCAGATTCTTGGTAGGAAATAGCTACCCTAAGTAAAATATTCAAGCAATAAGGACAAGATATTTTATGTTGGGGGCACTCTCCAACCAACACCTTTACCATCAAAGAATCCTACTATCTCAAAGATCAATTTCACTTACTTCCAAAGGATCAGATCTAGCATACTATATGGAAATCACATATATGGCCGAAGGTTTCATCTTTCCTTTGGATTTTAGTCCAAAATTGAATTTTAACCTGGGATAATTTGAGGAAAATGGGATTTATTGGGCCCTCAGTCTATCCTCTCTATATGAAACAGAAGGAATCCATGTATAACCTTCTAAATCAATTCCCTTTTAGCACAGAACTATGGGATAAGGTTTCTCAAATCATGAGAAAAACAAATCGAGCAATAAAAGGCATCATTTATTCTATAGAGAGGTGGAGATTGATTTCCTACAACAATCCAATACTAAATAGAATTTGGAAACTACTACCGAGATTTGTTGTTTAGAAAATATGGAAGGAATGGAATATAAGGGTATTTCAATCCAAACCCTCTTCAACTACTTTTGTATGGTCTAAGATTTATGACATCACTCAAGAAATTGTGAGATCACAAAAATGGTCTGGAGAGGACCTCTCATACAATCCTAGTGAAAGAATTATTCTCTCTCAGTGGCATCTAAACCTTAACCCAACCCTACCTCATCTGAGCTCCAATTATCTCCCTATGTTCACTCAAAGCACAAACGCCTGCCAATATTTGGCTTCGAGATTCTTTAAATTGAATTTTGATGGTGCCTCTAAGGGCAACCCAGGCCCAAATAGTTTTGGGGTGGTAATAAAAAATAGTGAAAGGCAAATCATCCATATAATGGTAGAAAATATGGGTTTTGATACAAATAATTCATCTGAGTTGTGGGGCTTACATCGAGGCATTCAGTTGGCTTCTCATCTGGGACTTAGACAACTAGTCATCGAAGGGGATTCCCAAATAATCATATTTTTTCCACCAAAATCATCCATGGCTCTGACCCAGCCAAAATCTCCCCCAATTTGTGTCTCCTAAGCTCTCTTGAAATCCTAAAATCCCTCCTTCATCCTAGTCTCATTCTTGTCCCCTCTCATGTCCGTAGGGAGGAAAATAAAGTTGCAGATAAACTGACAAATGAAGGGGTTTCTTTAAACGGAGAAGGCATTTGTATAGATGTCAATTCTATCCCAATTCCTCCCCTACTCCAGAAATTCCTAGACCTTTCTCACTCATATTGAAACTACCTAGATGGGGTGACACTCATCCAACTATGCAATTAATCATACCCCCTACTCACCACCTCCTCTCCCATGCTATAGTTTACGAGATCACACATTTATGCAGGGCCATCCAATGAAATATTTTTCCCCATTGTTGGGCCCGAGATATGATCATTTTCATGATGGTTAATATACACTTTTTCCATATGTATATATGTGTTTTTCATCTTTTGAAGGATCGTTTTGAAGAATTTGATGATAAAATGGTATGATAGGCATACAGTATGTGTAATTCCTATTTAATGATTAAATCAAGTTTAATTCATCATGTTTTATGATTTCCAAGAGTTAATTCATGTTTTTCTACTATTACAGGGCAAAACGCACCATGTTTCTAGTTCCCGCACTTGATCTAGCACTCGTTCTAGCATTCATTCCGATACCTGATCTGAAACTCATTCCAACACTCAGTATTTCACAAAAACATAGGGTGAGTTAGCGGTTATGGCATTGGAGGCTAGTGATGGACAAATCGGGTACACGGGTTTTCTTCATGATCGCCCCCTCCAGCTACTAAGCTCCAGACAACTCAATTTCAGTTGTCCAAAGAGGGCAATTATTGGTTCGCTCTGTTTCGGCAGTTAGGGCATCATTTATTGTAATTTGTTGAAATTAGAAGTGGTTAGACCCTCCTATGGTCGACCACTTGGTCTGTAATCTTATAAATACTACTAGGTTGATCATAAGATTGTTAACCAAGGAGAAGAACCAGTGTATTAGAGACAAATACATTTTTCTCTATTTTGATATTTTACATTGCCAGAATTGTGCCAAAACTGTGTTTTCAAGCTTTAATGATGGATTCGCCTTGTTAATATTGTGGTGTGCTTCTAAAGAGTGACCACGACTTGATGGGGGGGGCACCAGTAGTCTGGTAACTCTTCTTTAGTTTATTTATGAATTTTTGTAGTTTAATTGTCTCTCTTTATTTCCTGTACATGCATTTTTCTTTTGTTATTTAACTTCTTGTTGTAGTTTGAATTAATTTAACTCTCTTTTGCAAGTTATTAAGAAGGCTTGTGCTAACATGATTTGATCTTGTAGTTAGGAACAAATCTGCAGATCCCTAGACTAACCCCATGTGTAGTTAGATATTAGATTACGTTTTCATTTATAATTGTAGAATCAAGTTTAAAACAGAGTTTTAATTAGAATAGAACAAAGTTTTTAATTGGGTTTTCTTTGACAAGGGTTTGATGGATGGATATAATTGATTTTAGTTTTTAATCATAGCTTGCGTATTTCATTTTTATGTAGAATTGGTTTAGCTAGTTGTTGGTTAATGTAATTGTTAGTTTACTTTTAATTTATGTTTTTAAACATTTCTTTATTGTAGTTTGAATTGTTAGAATAGATGTAGCATAGTTTCCTTTATGTAATTTCCTTTCCTAGAATTAAATTGCAATTATATTTCTTAGTTAATAGTTGAATCTAGTTTTTCTTATAATGATGATCTCGTTATGTTGTTGATGGTTTATGCATGAATATGCAGGGTATTTAACATTACTTTTATCATGGCTATGTTTTCACTGGATTGTTTACTCCACACCTTTCATTTTTCCATCAAGATTAGTGTTGAGCTTATACCATTGGAATTGTCCTTTGTTGTCAAGTGTCATCAAGATATCATCCATCACCATCGAAGGCATTCACACAACCACCAACATTATATCTGAATTGTCATAGGTTAAAGAATAGTTTTCCTGCTTTCATAGATATAGTTTCTTGCTTTCATAGGTTAGAATAAAGTTTTATTGTTGATGTAGGATACATAGACTTTGCTTTGATAGATTAGATAGTAGTTTGCTTAACATAGAATAAGAATTAGTTGTTAGTTCTTCTTGCTTTCAATAGAATAGATTTCCTTTCATGCATTGCATTGAACATTTAGATTTCCTTTCATGCATTAGAAATAGTTTTGCCTTAGGAATTTAGTCCACTTGCCTCTTAGGCTAGATAGTTGTTCAATGAGAAGGTTTTCTTGCAGTAGTTAGTTTCCTTTGCTTGCTTGTCTTTTGCTTTCATAGGTTAGTTAGTTGCCTTTGCTTACTTGTCTTTTGCTTTCATAGGTTAGTTAGTTGTCTTAGCTTACTTGTCTATTTTCTTTAATAGGTTAGATAGGTGTTTTTGCTTACTTGCTTATTTATTTTCTTTCATAGGGTAGTTGCTCATTGGATGTAGGTTGGCAAGTTAAAGAAGTTTTCTTTTGTCATTTGTTTATTACGCTTAGTAGTATTCTTTTGCTTATTGTTAAACTAGTTTTCTTTACACAGAGTTTTCATTTTCTTTCTTAGGAACTATCCATCGATCCTTGGCCCAAAAGTTCTTAGGTTACCTAGTTTCATTTTGCTTAGTAGGGTTTGCTCATTAGATAGTTTTGCTTGAGTAGATTAGCCTTAGATAGTTGCCTTCCTTAGTTAGACTGTACTCCTACCAGCCCTTCTACCTTTGGCATATATTTTTCTACAACTCTAAGTTTACTTACCCCGGGTTGACAATTTAATTGAGGGTTTTCACTGTGTTTTTACTGCATATATAACACCCACCATTTTTGGTGTCGTTGTCGGTGAGTTGTCTCAAGGTAAGAAGTAGTTAGGAATTAGATCATTTCTAGACCTTAGCATTAGTTTGGTGGTAGGGGAACTTTAAGACGAAAGGTAAGAACCTGCGCATCTGCTATAGCAGGTTCCCCCAAACCCAATGGTAGTTTTTCTTTTTTTGTTTTTATTTTTCATGAATAGACCTAGGAACCAAATGGTAGGTTTTTCTTTTTGTTCTTTCTTTTTTTCATGAAAAGACCTAGAGACCCAAAAGGTAGATACATTAAATCTAAATCATACCTTTCAACCAAGGTTCCTTCCAACCTTTTTGGGGGAAGGAACATTCCACTCAACTCATACTCAAAGAGCTAAAGTAGTCTTGGAAGAGACTAACGCAAGGAGAACTATAGAACAAGAAATTGAAGCATCAATAATAGTGGGACAAGAGGCAAGACCACTTGAGCCTATACAAAACAATACAGCCTTTGTCTTTTTACCACCATCAAGAGATCCTAACTTTGTGGACATCATCTTTGTGTGAACCGAGTTTTATCAAATGATAAAATGAATTCGAAGATGACCATTAGTTTGGAAGAACTCTCTCAAATCCTTGCAACAGCTGGGATTTCTTCTTTTCAAGAAGAACATATTTTGGCAGCTGCCAAAAGTGTATCTACCTCTCCCAAAATATTAGAAGAATCAAGGTCCTATGAGATACAAAATGATCTTCCTTGCCAAACTGCGAAGGAAGCTGAAAACCTATGGACTACCTCTAGTGGAGAGCAATCACTAAGACCTGAGATTGAGGAGAAAACAATGTTATACTTGAACCTTGTTGTCTGCTAAGCATCAAATGAATAATGACTTGTTGTAATTAGCCATATTTTTGCAAAGACTTTCATCTTCTTTTTCTCAAGGCATCTTAAATAGAAGTTTCTCTTGAAAATATTCACCAATATATAAGGAAGTGATACCGTAACCATCAAGCCTAGAGGTCTCTCATACAGTTTTTTCAAGAAACCTTAGTAAGTGAGTAAAGTGTCTTTATCAAAGAGTAACAAGGAGGTCTAATTGGTGGTTAGTCATGGAAACATCACAATAATTACAAAACAAGAAAGTAAGTTGAGCCTAGAGATACCTTTAGGTTCTTTCTCAATGGTACCATCCACTACACACTAAATATCTTGATTATATCATATATTTAGATAGGCCACGCCTGCTTAAGTACCCCTTACATTGGGACAATCACTAAGTAATATAATGGAAAATCATCCTCTAACATAAATACCATCCCAATAAAAAGAAATAAAAAGTTGTTTTCAGAGTTGTCCCCTCATCTTCTTGCATAAAGCAATCTTATACTAAAATCTTAAAAGATCGAGGGCCAGTCTTTGAGGGTGTAAGAGGCTAACCCGTCGGGATACTGAACACGTCTACTGGCAGTGGGTAGCATCATGTGGTATGACTAGGTAAACCCACTAGAGTACTGAACAGGCTTGCTGGAAATGGGGCATTATACCTAGCAAGGATGGTAATCTGACAAAAATAAATAATAAATTTAAACTTGTCTTGATGTATGGAATTACTTGTAGACAAAGATGACATGAAGTATATATGGTTAAGCTAAGGTTAATGAACTCCATAAACTTTTCAATGGGAACTAACTCTGAGACTATCTTGAAACTCTCTTGCCTACCTCTTCTTATCTATATATAGGATCTCTTATCCTATAGGTGGGGCCATATTCTAACCATCTTGTCAGACCAATCTATGAAATTTATCTTTACACTTTACAAACTGTAAATCTTCGGCTATCAGGAGAACTGATTGGTTTCCTATATTTTTTATTGTGAGGTGTCATAATACTTAGGTGTGGGGGAGGGGTTCATGAGTTGAAAAATGATAACATTTCCTAGAAGAAATAAATCTCTGTAAAAATTCATGTATTGTTTTCATGATACAGGTTATTTCAACAACAGTCATTTTATTTTTGAAGTGCTAAACTCCTGTGTGATATAAATTGTTGTATATTTCCTTAACAAATGACTCAGTTGGTTTAAATTTGTTACAGGCCGTTCATTGTAGGTTTGACATTACATTACTCTTAGCCTGCCTCAACTCCTATTCACTGTGTTTGTGGCCTCTGAGGAATCAATTGCCTCAGCCACAAAGCTCCCAAGAGTTGGAGACCATTGATTTAAGAACCACCAGTTGCCAAGAGAAAGCTATAATAGGGTTTTCAAAACCAAATTTTAGAACATCTCTAGAGCTAATGGATACTCGAAGGAGTGGATAAAAGAGGAGCTAATAAACCTTCACATAGTCATCACTAGATTGATTACATGTGAAGGTAGATATTTCGTATTTAAAACTTTTCAATGTCGATTAGTAGCTCACTTTCAGTTCAATAAGCCATTGAATTTCCCATTTTAATTCTTAAAGAGTCTTGAGAGGATGTCTTCCCAAGTGAGGAAGAATGCAACCAATCCCCATAACAACCTATTTCACCATGGCCTTATCAAACTACTTTTCTTAGCCAAGTTGGAAAAACAGGAGAAAACATGGGATGAGTTCATTTACTAATTTGAAAGCCCTCATCTTACAATCAAGACTATCAAGAAGACTCTTGATCTAGGGACTATTACTCCACCCAAAACCTCATGCTCAAGCTATTCCTTTATCAAAGAAACTTGTTGATACCCCCACAACCTCATTGGGGAAAAAGACCAAGAAGCCTATTGTTAATTCATGGCACGAGGACGTGCCATATCTTCGGTCTAGGAGGAGTTTTCCTGAGATAAAAATGCTAAGCATTGCCCATTTGTATAGCAAACCCATGAGAAGAGGAAGTAGGATTTCTGTCAAAATTCTGTCATACTATCGTTTTACAATGTCTTGGGATATTATATCAACAGTTGTTTGTATTGGTATGCTAAAATTATATACTGCTGAAATCATTATGTGTGTTATAAGCTTGTTGTGCATTTGTTTATACTTAACTACTCTTTGTGACAAATACAGAGCAATAACAACTGCTAAATACTTACTGTCATCTGTATTACAAGCTTATGAAAAGAGGAAAAATTGTTTGAATTGTTACAGATCAATGAAAGGAAATAAAAATTCTCCTGATTCACCATTCCTACCAGTACAAACCAAGCCTTTTGTTAGTATTTTTCAGTCTGTCAGACACTCGTGATCAAGTTTTCTCTTTCATGTGATTGATAGGGTTATTAGGTCAAATTGTTATATTTTCAAAATAAAATTCTCAAATACAATTTGACATATATTGGTTGTAAAATGGTCATTGGTGTGCCTAGGTTTCCTTACTACTCCCTCCACTCATCCAAATTCATAAATTTTCACCATGGTCATGTCATCATTCCTTGTCATCAATTTTCAAATGATTGTCCTGATCAAAGATTTACTTCAAAATTGGTTTCTGAATTAAGGAGGATGAATTTCACAAAAGTGAAAGAGTTTTTTGTCAATAATAGACCAAGAAACAAAAACCTCCCTCCTTTTATGCACATGTGTTATCATTTGAGATAAATTTCCCAAATACAGTCGCTATAGGAGGGTTTTCTGCACATTTGGACAGTTTGACTTCAAGTTAGTTTTTCAGAGGGTTGGAGAAGGAATTTGCAGTGCTTGATGGTTCCATTGTGTAGAAGACATCATAAAATTTCCACCCATACCACTTTCATCCCAAACATACTTTGGGAAGGCCTCCAAAATCCCTATCAAATACCATGTTGTGCTTCCATTAAGAGCATGTTGCGCTTCTGCAAGTTTTGAGTAACCAACTTCAATATGAGATTCTGAACAAATGGGAAAGTAATTTTGAAACCTGGAGGAGTTTTGTGTTAATAACATACCAAAACACAATAACCTCTCTCATTTTTTGACTATACTTTATGATTTAGGATATATTCTATCATCTTAGAGGCCTATGCTTTCAGAAAATAAAACACTCTCTTTTTTTCCTGTTATAGTCATATTTTCTTTTTGTGTTTTCCTAATAACATGGAATGAATTTTTGAAAACCAAGAGAGGGTTTTATCAATGACATATTAAAACAAAATAAACTCTCTCAGTTTCTAAATATATGTTATGGTTTAGGATATATACAAATCTCTTAGAGGCCTAGTGTTTCAGAAAATAAAACACTTTGTTTTTCTTGTTTTAGTCATGTTTTCTTGGTGTGTTTTCCTAACAAATGAAAGTGAATTTTTGAAAACCAAGAGAGTTTTTTGTCAAGAACATATTCAAAAACAAAAACCTCTCTCAGTTTGTACACAGGTTTTACTACTTTATATTTATAGGTGTCACTTTGATACCTATTTTTCACAAGTTCGCAAGTCCAGAATTGTTGCGCTTATGGGAAGTCACTTTTGGAACTAATTATTGCAGAGGTAAAATTATTGTTTTTCATGGTTTAATAGATCAAGGGTATAATATACATATCAAGGCTTCCTCACATGTCATCAACAACCTCCAAAAACTCCAAACCCTCCAGTTCAAACTTAGAGAGCATGAAACACTGAGTTGTCATTTACACCATGATAATGTTGTCCTACAACCCAAGATGAATTCTCTACAGCGTTAGGTTGATGATATTAACTACCACCAATAATAGTCTCTGGATGAAATTGAAACACCACAAAAATCTTAAGTCAAAATCCCTCTGGCAAGAGGGAGAAGCTTATAAAGCTAATCCACCCCCTCCTTCGCAAGTTTAGTCATGAAGGGCAATTTATTTTTGTTTGCAGTGGGACCTACAAAATCTTAGGTATGGGAGTAATGTTGGGCCCGAGATATGATCATTTTCATGATGGTTATTATACACTTTTGCCATATGTATATATGTGTTTTTCATCTTTTGAAGGATCTTTTTGAAGAATTTGGTGATAAAATGGTATGATCGGCATAAGGTACGTGTAATTCATGTTTAATGATTAAATCAAGTATAATTCATCATGTTCTATGATTTCCAAGGGTTAATTTATGTTTTTCTGTTGTTACAAGGAAAAATGCACCATGTTTCCAGTTCCGACACTTGATCTGACACTTGTTCCAGCACTCGTTCCAGTACCCGATCCAATACTCATTCTGGTACTCAGAATTGCACAAAAACACAGGGTGAGTTGGCAGTTATGGCATTGGCGGCCAGTGATCGAGAAATTGGACACATGGGTTTTCTTCATGATTTCCCCCTCTAGCTACTAAGCTCCAGACAACTCCTTTTTAGTTGTCTAAAGAGGGCAATTATTGGCTTGCTCTGTTTCGACAGTTAGGGCATCATTTATAATAATTTGCCTAAATTAGAAGTGGTTAGACCCTCCTGTGGTCGACCACTTGGTCTATAATCTTATAAATATTGCTAGGATGATCATAAGATTGTTAACCAAGGAGACGAACCAGTGTATTAGAGACAAATTCGTTTTTTCTCTGTTTTGATATTTTACATTCCCATAATTGTGCTAGAACTGCGTTTTCAAGCTTTAATGGTGGATTCACCTTGTTAAGCTTGTGGTGTTCTTCTAAAGAGTGACCACAACTTGCTGGGGGGGGGCACCAGTAGTTTGGTAACTCTTCTTTAGTTTATTTATGCATTTTTGTAGTTTATTTGTCTCTCTTTATTTCCTGTACATGCATTTTTCTTTTGTTATTTAACTTCTTGTTGTAGTTTAAATTAATTTAAATCTCTTTTGCAGGTTAGTATGAAGGCTTGTGCTAACATGAATTGATCTTGTAGTTAGGAACGGATCTACAAATCCCTAGACTAACCCCATGTGTAGTTAGATCTTAGATTACATTTTCATTTATAATTGTAGAATCAAGTTTAAAACAGAGTTTTAGTTAGAATAGAACAAAGTTTTTAATTGGGTTTTCTTTGACAAGGGTTTGATGGATGGATATAATTGATTTCAGTTTTTAATCATAGCTTGTTTATTTCATTTTTATGTAGAATTGGCTTAGCTAGTTGTTGGTTAATGTAATTGTTAGTTTACTTTTAATTTATGTTTTTAAACATTTCTTTATTGTAGTTTGAATTGTTAGAATAGATGTAGCATAGTTTCCTTTATGTAATTTCCTTTCCTAGAATTAAATTGCAATTATATTTCTTAGTTAATAGTTGAATCTAGTTTTGCTTATAATGATGATCTCGTTATGTTGTTGATGGTTTATACATGAATATGCAGGGTATTTAACATTACTTTTATCATGGCTAAGTTTTCATTGGATTGTTTACTCCACACCTTTCATTTTTCCATCGATATTAGTGTTGAGCTTATACCATTGGAATTGTCCTTTATTGTCAAGTGTCATTGAGATATCATCCATCACCACCGAAGGCATTCACACAACCACCAACATTATATATGAATTGTCATAGGTTAAAGAATAGTTTTCCTTCTTTCATAGATATAGTTTCTTGCTTTCATAGGTTAGAATAAAATTTTATTACTGTTATAGGATAGATAGACTTTGCTTTGATAGATTAGATAGTAGTTTGCTTAACATAGAATAAGAATTAGTTGTTAGTTCTTATTTCTTTCAATAGAATAGATTTCCTTTCATGCATTGCATTGAGCATGTAGATTTCCTTTCACGCATTAGAAATAGTTTTGCATTAGGCATTTAGTCCACTTGCCTCTTAGGCTAGATAGTTGTTCAATGAGAAGTTTTTCTTGCAGTAGTTAGTTGCCTTTGCTTACTTGTCTTTTTCTTTCATAGGTTAGTTAGTTGCCTTTGCTTACTTGTCTTTTGTTTTCGTAGGTTAGTTAGTTGTCTTTGCTTGCTTGTCTATTTTCTTTAATCAGTTAGATATGTGTTTTTGCTTACTTGCTTATTTATTTTCTTTCATAGGGTAGTTTCTCATTGAATGTAGGTTGGCAAGTTAAAGAAGTTTTCTTTTGTCATTTGCTTATTACACTTAGTAGTTTTCTTTTGCTTATTGTTAAACTAGTTTTCTTTACATAGAGTTTTCATTTTCTTTCTTAGGAACTATCCATCAATCCTTGGCCCAAAAGTACTTAGGTTACCTAGTTTCATTTTTCTTAGTAGGGTTTTCTCATTAGATAGTTTTTCTTGAGTAGATTAGCCTTAGATAACTGCCTTCCTTAGTTAGACTGTACTCCTACCAACCCTTCTACCTTTGGCATATATTTTTCTACAACTCTAAGTTTACTTACCCCGGATTGACAATTTAATTGAGGGTTTTTACTGTGTTTTCAGTGCATATATAACACCCATCACCCATGCATAACTTATTGCTCTGGTTTGTGATGATGTCGGATTCAAATAGAAAGGTTGATGTAGTAGAGGACAATGTCATCTTCAGAATTATGGCCTCCTTAATGCGTCTAAATGACATTATTTCTCCACTCCTATCCGAGGTTCAAGGAATGAATCTTCTTATTTTTCTTCTTGCAAACACAATTTCCCTTCTAGAGTGGCTTGGTTGCACTTAGATCCTTGCTTTTCCTTCCCCTCCTTGGCTCACTAGATTCCCTCTCATTTCCATGCCTTGAGAGTGTAGTCAGTCTCGACAGGGTCTAGATTATTATCGATATCTCACTAATTATCGTCGCCCTTCCAACACCCTTGCAAATGTTTCTGGTCCATCCCCCCCATGAAACCTCCCCTTTAGAAGAAATGCCAAGTATGGAGACTAATAGAGAAGAGGATATTTGGAGTTGGGTCGTCATAGAGGATGACTCACCTTCCACTCCTCTCCAAGACACAATAGGGAATTCTAAGCCACCTCTTGGGTAAATTCATGAATCTGCAGGGAACAACATTCAAGGCACCTTGCTTCAAGAAGGAAACGATCTTTCCACTTAGTCTACAGGGGTTCTTGGAGTGGCAAGCCAAGCCTCACAACACGACTCACCTGAGGTCCATTGTGGTTGTCCCATCATTGAGGAAGAAGATCAACTTGACCCCCTTCAAGAGAACACAAGGATTTTGAAGGACAACCCACTGCGAGAAGAGTTCACTTTGCATGGCTTCTGTGAGGAGCACCTTCAATTACTCTTTGAAATTTGCAGGGATGTAGTAGATCAATTGTTCCATCAAGAGAATATTAACCGTAATTTGAACGCTCTCTTTGAGTCCTTATCAGGAGATCCTTATATCACATGATGCCTTGCATGATATCAGCCATACATCTTTTCTCTTACATGGCATCAACCCCCTCATGGCTATGGAGGCAACGACACTTCTGGTGTATGACCCTCTTCTGTTAATGTTTCAATTTTTTGCTCTTAAGCATGCTAGGATTAGTCTTGAAAGGCTTTCAAGCCTCATATGTAATGCTCATAGCTACCTAGATATTTTAGCTTTAGCAATTTGGACAATTATGGTTATATTAATAGGAGCCTAGAGTTGGTTCTAGAAACATGGTTTCCATTATTCATAGGCCAACTGCCAAGCTTCTCAGTTTTTTTGTAAGATTTTGAACTTTTTGAGGTAATATCAACTTTTAATTTACAAAAAAAAAAAATTGTAAAAAGTTTAACTCTTATTTTATCATTCTTCAAACATAACATAATTTTTTAATCATCTAATTAAATTTAAATAATTCTAGATAACATCAACTTTTATCAACTAAATATATATAGTGATATCATTTTTACATACTAAACATAAAATACTTATTTAAATGCATTACTCAAAATATTAAACATTATAAAATTGAATAAAGTATTGTGACATCTTAACTTCCTCCACCTAGTGAAAGAGGTTTTAGTGTCTTCGTTTAGTTTCATAAAGTATGTTCCAATCTAACTTATGCAATTCTTGAGGTGTTGATAAAGATAAAACCATGGAAGTGTCTAATGTTCTTAGACAAACCCTAGATCTATCATCTTTTTTTATACAACTCAACTTAGAGAATCTTGTATGCAATTCTTTGGTTGATAAAGATAAAAACATCAAAGTGTTTAATGTTTCTAGACATTGTCTAGATTTATCATCATTTTTTATACGATTCAATTCAGAGAATGTTCTTTCATAACTAATGGTGCTAGCATGAAGAGTGAGTAAGAACAATTAACTACAACTTCATTAAATTTTTATAAACAATTTTTAACTTTAATTTTAATTATGAATTTATAAAACTTATAAATTTAATTAAAAAAAAATACTTCTTTTTATGTATAGTTTATTTTTAAAAAAATTTGTAAGTTTTCTTTAATAAGGAAAAGTATAATATGTTTTACATAAATAAATAAATTAAAATTACATAAACATAAAAAAAACTACTAAGAATATGAATTTATTTTCCAAATAATTTAATAATTGTATGCTTTAATAATAACACCCAAAAACATGCACTGGTACATATTGTAAAAATTCCGACATTCTATTTGTGGTGTTATGGACAAAATTGGCCATACTATCGAAAAATAGAGGAAATTTAAAAAAAAAAAATCTATATTGCCTGATAACGTCGCTATTGCCACGTTGATGTCTCTCTTGCCACGTTGTCGTCTCTCTTGCCATGTATACCACATAGTCGTCTCTCTTGCCACATTTGTGACATAATCATCTCTCTTGCCACGTTTGTGAAGATAGTGGTCACAGTTGTGATGTTGTCGAAACTAGGTTTTCCCCCTCCAACGGTCACCTAGTATTTTGACCAAGTCAACTTTGATTTGGTCGATGATCGTCAGAATTGGGACATTATAAAAGCTATAAATATGTTGCATTTTACAAATGTTGTGACAAGTTTTCTATAATAACGACACTTGAAAAAGGTTTTGCGGGTCTTCTTGGCTAGATTACAACTATTAAAAGACATTGTACTAGGGATCTTCTCATTTTGTTTTAATTTTCTGATCGATCGAATTTTAAAGGAAACAACTATTAAAAGATATTATACTAGGGATAGAGTACATGATGGGAAACGATGACCTGTGAATGGCCAAGATTGAATTTTTTTCAAAATGTTTCTATATGACATCATACATCCTTGAGTCTTGAAACCCTCCCATACCGTCAAGGCATGTGTCTAGTCTAACCATGTCAAATTTCGATGCATACAGGCACATATTGAAGAAATTTAAACGTTGGCCCCATTCACTACTCACTATGCGGGGTCGGTGCATGACATTTTTGGTGGTTGAATTGGAAGTTCCATGAAATTTCAAGAGAGTTCCAAAAAAGATTCTACATATGGAAACAACAACATTTGACAATGAGATGCCCATTATAAACATTGTTGCAAACATGGACGATCTCAAAGATTATGTGGTCGGGACATCATACATCCTTGAGTCTTGAAACCCTCCCATACTGTCAAGGCATGTGTCTAGTCTAACCATGTCAAATTTTGATGCATATAGGCACATATTGAAGAAATTTCAATGTTGGCCCCATTCATTAGTGCTCTCTATGTGGGGTCGATGCATAACATTTGTGGTGGTTGAATTGGAAGTTCCATGATATTTCAAGAGAGTTCCAACAAAGACTCTACGGATGGAAACAACGACATTTGAAAAATATGAGACGCCCCATTATGAACGTTGTTTCAAACATGGACGATCTCAAATATTATGTGGTCGAGACATCAAACATCCTTGTGTCTTGAAACCCTCCCATACTGTCAAGGTATGTGTCTAGTCTAACTATGTCAAATTTCGATGCATACATGCACATATTGAAGAAATTTCAACGTTAGCCCCATTCACTGGTGCTCACTATGTGGGGTCGGTGCATGACATTTGTGGTGGTTGAATTGGAAGTTCCATGACATATCAAGAGAGTTCCAACAAATATTCTATGAATGGAAACAACGAAATTTGACAAATATGCGATGCCCCATTATGAACTTTGCTGCAAACATGGACTATCCCAAAAATTATGTGGCTGGGACATCAGACATATTCCTTGATTATTGAAACCCTAGTCCCATACTGTCAAGGCATGTGTCTAGTCTAACCATGTCAAATTTTGACGCATACATGCACAGTTTAAAGAAATTTCAACGTTGGCCCCATTCACTGCTCACTATGCGGGGTCGGTGGAAGAAATTTCATTATGATCATTCACCTTCAAGGCAGGCCCCATTCACTATGCTCACTATGAGACATCCATTATATTGAACGTTGATGAAAACATGGATGATATCAAATATTATGTGGGGACATCAATCATCCTTAAGTATCGAAACCCTCCCATACCTTTAAGGAAAGTATCTAGTTTAACCATGTCAAATTTCGATGCATACAGGCACAGATTGAAAACATTTCAACGTTGGCCCCATTCACTGCTCACTGTGCGGGGTCGGTGGAATAAATTTGTGATGGGTGTATTTGAAGTTCCATGACAAATTTCAATATAGTTCTGACAATGATTCTATAGAAGGGAATGACGAATGATGACAATGAGAGGTGCAACATGATGAACATTGATGCAAATGTGGACGATCTCAAAGATTATGTGGGGACATCATACATCATTGAGTATTTAAACCCTCCCATATCGTCAATCCATGTGTCTAGTCTAACCATGTCAAATTTTGACGCATACATGCACAGTTTGAAGAAATTTCAACGTTGTCCTCATTCACTGCTCACTATGCGGGGTCGGTGGAAGATGACATTTGTGGTGGGTGAATGACAACAATAATAATAGAGAGGCATAATCCTCATATATGGTGGTCATTTAGGCACATGGAAAGGAAAGTGGGACTTGTGTGATGGCCCAAATCCTAATGCATGACTCTTTTGAAGCATATAAAGTAAATTTTATTGCTCAATTCCCTAGATTTTAGCCTTCAACCATGGAATAGGCCCTAACAACCATCCATGGTGTACCAATACTTGAAATGATAACCATATTTCACTCATGGATTAAATATTATAGGGCCCTAGATATGGAACATTAACCCGATAAATTAATGTAGTTGTTGCAAGTTTTAGAAATTTACATCACATTATGGAAACGTATATCAAAATAGTTTATCATACTCTAGATTTAGTTTAGTTAGTTTTGGCAATGAGAGTAAATTTTAGTCATTTATTGAGTTAGTTTTGGCAAAGGGATTACTTTTTCTAATTTTACTCATTTTACCCATCGGTGCACTACCTCTATCAGTCGACGACGTAGTGGGAAATCTAGGAACCCCACCAATTCCCCCTCGGGAAACCCAAATATACTCATTTTTCTTCATTAAACCTTAGATGGTAGGAGATATGGGTCTATTAATCCATGAAATACCTGCTTCCTTTTGCTCATAGATCTTCTCCTATGGTACATCTCATCATCAGAGAAGGTCTTTGAATTTGGGGTCAAGGATTCTTCATGCCTCGAAGTAGATCTCACTCTCTACTACTCTATTGGATGCTACAACTCTTCCCACAAGTACAACTACAACTCTTTTCACGGGCATGTTGGGAGAGTTTCATCTACAAATCATGTGAATAAATGTTGATGTTGAAGGGGCTCAAGAACATGTCGAAAATATTATTGTTGAAGCTTGGGATAATGCTGGGGTGCATGCAAAAAATGCATCTATGGAACTTGATGTTGAAGCATGTGTGTCCACAAATGCTTACATGGAATATTTTTCCCAAGGGCCATTACAAAGGGTGTATTGAGTGTCAATGTTGAGATGGGAGCACCCATTGAGGGGATTATTGATATTTTTCCAGAGGTATACCAAATAACATGCTCCATAATTGGGAATTATTCAATGTTGAGTGAGAGATTGGGCCAATGTTTGAGATAATGGTATCCACATGTTAAACAATTGTTCATTAGGTTGAGGATTGCAAGGGAGTCTATTTCTATTGATAATATTACTCATGGTCAAATCTATTTTATTCATTTTTTTTTTATGTTGGGTTGAAGTCATTGTCTAATGAACACCAGCATAAAACATAGAGGAAGTTCATTGAGAGGAATAAATATGACTAGACCCAATTTATTATTGATAATATCTTGATCCATGTATGAGGGTGTGAGAAATTGTGCATTCTTGCAGATATTCCAAGGAAATGTGAGATGGTTAAACCACAACACGTATTATGAACTTTTTCATTAAAAATATTTGTAGATTTTGTTAGAGGAATGGAGGTTGATTATTGGTGTGTCGAGTGTCAATGTTGCTATGGGAGCACCCAATGAGGGGCCTATTGATACTTTAACAAAGGGATACCAAATAACATGATGCATAATTAGGTAGTATTCAATGTTGAGTGAGGTCCAATACATCAATTGGATCAATGGAGGAATTGAGTCAATGTTTGAGATAATGGTCTCCACATGTTAAACAATTGTTCACTCAGTATTCATTTTCCCTTGTGTTGTGTATGACATGGAAGAGATATTTTCCCTTATACTCAAATATCACTCATAGACCCACTCTATATATCGTCTCATCTCATCCTCGTTTCGTTTTAATTTTCTGATCGGTCAAATTTTAAAAGAAACAACTATTAAAATACATTATACTAGGGCTAGAGTACATGATGGAAAATGGTGACCTATGAATGGGGCCAACGTTGAAATTTTTTCAAAATGTTTCTGTATGACATCATACATCCTTGAGTATTCAAACCCTCCCATACCATCAAGGCATGTGTCTAGTCTAACCATGTCAAATTTCGATGCATACAGACACATATTGAAGAAATTTCAATGTTGGCCCCATTCACTACTCTCTATGCGGGGTCGGTGCATGACATTTTTGGTGGTTGAATTGTAAGTTCCATGACATTTCAGTAGAGTTCCAACAAAGATTTTACATATGGAAACAACAACATTTGACAATGTGAAGCCCATTATGAACATTGTTGCAAAAATGGGCGATCTCAAAGATTATCTGGTCAGGACATCATACATCCTTGAGTCTTAAAACCCTCCCATACTGTCAAGGTATGTTTCCAGTCTAACCATGTCTAATTTCGATGCATACATGCACAGTTTGAAGAAATTTCAACGTTGGCCCCATTCACTACTCACTATGCGAGGTCAGTGCAAGATGACATTGGTGGGTGAATTGAAGCTTTTGTGACATCAACTCAGCTTTGTAATTCAATAATCAAACCCTCCTTAAGTATTATGCAGTGACATAAAACATCCTTAAGTATCGAAACCATCCCATACCTTAACCCCATGCCTTTAGAAAAATTAGAAAACCTTTAACCAAGTATCTAGTCAGTGCATATAGGCATGTATTGTCAAGCTTGGCCCCATTCACTACTGCTCACATGGATGATCATGTAATAAATATGACATCTATAACTAAGTATGGGGAAGGTTGAATTTTATATAACTATAATATGGGGAGGGTTTCTTGACTTCTATATTTGATTGTTTGGGGAAGGTTGTGTTTCTCTTTATGTTCATATATTTGAAGAGAGGATTAGAGCATTTAGAGTATTCAATACACTCTCAAGATTACTTTTGAAATACAAAGAAAGGGGGATAAATGCCTAGCCACATGTATTCTTCTTCATATATTCATGTTGCATTGACATACACAACTGATCTAGAAATATAGTGATAGTATATTTTGTTTTCTTTTCCATTTATTTGACCCTAGTAAGTTGGGAATTATCCCCTATCACAACTACCATTTCAATAATTTGATATCTTCATAAAAAAAAACATGTAGAGATTTTACATCTATGTATGTGAAAACTGAGGAAAACTGCATTGAAATCAATCAACCATCCATCACCATTCTAACCATAAACACCATAGAATTCAAAATGATTTTTCTTAATATAGAAACCCAACAAAAATCATAGAGAAAATTCACTAATCTAGGTTGTATCTTGCATAATCAATTTTGGGATATAAGTAGTAATAGTGAAATAGTAGAAAACTATGTGAATGTTAATTGGTGCAGTTAATTAACAAAACCAACAATTTAGTATGGTAATAATACACTATTCACCCTATTCAATCTCTCACATCCTTAAAAAAAGGAGCTCATCATTTTCTAAGAATATTCAAGGTAAAAAATTGAGGGTTGAGACAAAATATCAGGTGGCACAAGATCTAACAACTCCTCCACATATCCCTACCACATATAACATAAAACAAATCCCACCTTCCAGTATTTCAATGGGCATGGAAGAAACCCAAGAAGTAACTAATATAGGAAGTGATGATACTAATGTACAAGACCTCCTATACTAGTTGGAGGAAGCAAGGGAAGAGGTCTTTCGATGGATAACTAGTTCAAAGTCAAGGAGGGAAGTAGAAAGTAGAGGTAGACAAATTTCTTTAATGTGGCATGAAAAAATTATGACCAACAATTCAAGTCTCAATTTCTCAAAATGCAACACATGGATACCATACAACAACTAGAAAATAAGAACTTAACCCTAATAACAAAGATGGAGAGAGTAAGTGCAAGTTTGAAAAAAATGTCGTTTTAGAGAGATCTTTCACTAGAGTAGATAAAGTTATGGAGGAGATGTTATCTTATAGGCCCCCATCAACAAACACCATCAACGAGGAAGAAAACCAATAAGTAGACAAAGAAACTCTTGCATTTAAACCATTGCCACATGATGCAAACATAAACTAACACATGGGATGGGATAGACAACAAGTGTTGCACACATGTGGTTTGTGCAAATTGGTTGGTAGTTTAGAAGTAAAAATCATTGTGGATATGACCATAATAAAGAAACACCTTTGACATAATAAAAGTTATAATGATTTATCCAAGTAAAAATCCATTAAAAATTGGAAATTATAGAAGAAGGGTTAGACAAAGATAATATGTGTGGCCCTTTATTTCAGTCAACGAAGGGTGTATGGGGATAAATGTGATCTCTTTTGAACTTGTTCATTATTGTTGAATCCCTTTGAATACTTTATTCCAATGTTCTATAGGGGGCATTCAAGAATTATGTACTTCTCTATTGTAGGCTCCTCTAAAGATACCAAATTCTTGTTAATGAATTCCACTTTTGAAGCAAATAAGGTTAAGAGGATAGAAGATCCTTTTGCAACATCTCAATGCTCTTTTTTGACCAATCATACCCATAGAGAGATATTTTACCATCCATTATGAATTGATGTATGCCTTAAAAGCATATTTTCCACCTCTTTTGACTTGAAGGTCCCTTGGGGAGACATTTTATGATCCATTGCAAATTCATAGGTCCTTTAAAAACATTAATGTGACCTCTTATCTCTTGGCACCCCTCCTCTTTGACTGCCACATCTCTTTCCATCATAGCTTTCCTTTCCTTTTTGTGAGTGGTTTAGCTTCTCTCTTATTGAGAAATAATGGCAATGCTTGAAAGCAAGTTCATGACTATGCTCTATCTCCTATTTCCTTCTAATGACTACCCTAAATGATTCAACATCTTGAATATGTCATGATAACTTTTTTGAGGGGTAGTTTTTTTACAATTATTTTATCAAAGAGTCATATAATTTGAAGTGTTGTTCTTCTTTTCTTATTTTTTATTAGTCCCTGCCAAAGAGCTGAGACTATAACAATGATTTTCCCTTTGACTTTGTATTAGTTTATTGTTGACTTTAAATTTATGTGCTATAAGCAATGTGTAACATAGGAAATCAATATATGTATTTTTTTTAATAATAAAAAAATATATTTTTCTAAAATTCGATTGGTTGATATCTTTGACTTTGTATTAGTTTATTGTTGACTTTAAATTTATGTGCTATAAGCAATGTGTAACATAGGAAATCAATATATGTATTTTTTTTAATAATAAAAAAATATATTTTTCTAAAATTCGATTGGTTGATATCTTTGATGTGTTATTGCAAGCTTCAAGTCATTCAATTCAATGTATAAAACTAATTACACAATTAATGGATTTGACAGTTTGACAAGGAGGAAGCATGTTGTTTGCCTGTATTTATTAGGGCCCACTGTACTACACTGAGGACAACTCTTTCGAAGTCGGTGTTGGATTCTATCGCTTGATTTTAGGGTTCTTCTCAAACCCAATGTTCCTGTCATTTAATCTCTCAAGTGTTGTCGAACTCTGATTCTGGCTGGATCCATGATGAGAAGGTCTCTCCAAGGTCTCTCCTCTCCTTCGTTTATGTTGTTGCTTCTGTTTCTTAGATCACAACCTAATTATAATAATAAGGAGGGGAAGTTTCCGCATCGTTCACTTTCGAAGTTGTGGGAGCGGTATTCGATTCCCACTAACACCAATTCTGAGAACCTGTTACTTTGTATCTCTAATTCATTTATGCTTGCTCACCTAAAAAGGGGAATGTCTGCTTCTTTTTCTTTTATGCGTTTTGCATCTTAGTCTGGGCTATTGTACGGGCAGATCTCTTCCAGGTGAATCATATTCCATGCATATTAGTTTCAAACCTAGAAATGAAGTTAACTCCATGGAAAATAGATCGGTTGCAGCGTGATATTTAGGGCGGTTTCCCACAGGAGGTTGTGGCGATATAAATTGTTATAACAGCGTAGAATTCGATGATTTTTTAGCTATTTTGCATTTTCTTCCAGTAAGATCATCCATTTTGCGCCTTGTTTCATAAAATTCACCAGGACGAGTTTAATTATGTTAAATCTTCTCATATAGCTGAAATTCAAGTTACGAACTTGCAAAAGACATCAGCTATTTTTAGGACGAAAAAAAATTTGCAGTTTTTTCCCAATTAGTTTATTATAGGCCGCTTCCCACCGCCAAGTTTTGGGCCTTGCGGAAACCCTAGACTTACGTTATCACTTCCCCTGATAGGGTATTAGTTCTTTAAAGAGGGTTTTATATTTTCTTGGGCACAGGGGAGGCGAGCCAAGTTGTAGGAGCAGAGGAAGGCAAGAGAAGTTTGGCCGCCATGGTTTTGAAGTAAGTGGATCCCATAATCTTGTTCATTTGAAGTAGCAATAATTGGCTACAGAATGTTCTAAACTAACCCATTATGGAGATTTGTCCTGTTTACCCAGAGAATATAGATTATGTAAAACTTGGTCTGGAATGTTATTTTACGCATTACAGTTTTCAATCAATCTGGTTTTTGGGATGATCCCTTCTTTGCATGATCACGTCCTTCAGAAGCACTGAAAGCTCAAAGTTCATGGAAAAAGTTTTATGGAGAGTTTGTTAGATCCAAGAGACACGAGCCTTAATTAGAACGTTTGCAAGATGGGTCATAACACCTTAGGAACATGCTGAAACTTCTCAAACCACCTATACAATGAGAGAAATGGTACGAATTCTAAAACAATCCCAAAGTTGACTGAAATGACATATAAAGTGTCAATGGTTTTGGAGGAATTCCCAACAATTTTGTCTGGTTCTTCAGAAATGCAATGTCTTGTTCAAATATGTATTTCAGATTTTGCATTCTGGAGAAAATCTCGAGTAAAAGGAGAGTTGATAGCAACGTTTATGCCTTTATATAGCCTATACCTTCTATTTTAGAATGTTATAAAAAAAATTGTGTACTTTTCAATGGGGCATGACGCAAATTGTCAGTTGTCTATTCCCTGGTCGACACGATCACCGGTTTGCATTTGTAGTTGGGTATCTGTAAATTGTTTTCAAACTTTCAGATAGGCGTTTGGTGTTTGTAAAACAGTCAACATTTCATCTTTTTGCAAAAAAAATTGGCGATTGTGAGCGACTATTTAGTTTGAGGGTGAAGTTCTGTGTAGATTCAGTATTGGTCACAGATGTACATAGTGGGGGAGACATTCCAGTCATACTATTTCGAAGGCTGTTTTGCTGCCAGAAATGTTGATTTACCAAGGCTTTATTGGGAGCTTTCTATTGATTTTTATTGTGTGGCCCTTTTTGTTTCTAAAGAAATTTTGTGGTATTCTATTCACCTATTTTCATCTTCCTATTCACCTATTTTCATCTTCCTTACCATAATGTATTATTTATTGTTGATGGTTTTTTTCCCTTTTTCCTATTTTCTTATTTCTTTTACTAGTTTAATTTTTTTTTATTTTTTTCCGACTACTCTTGAGATGTCTTTGGCACTCCTACATTGTCATTGTTTTCTGATATAATTTTTGAGTTCTGTAGACCTAATTTGGTTATTTGTGGAAATTAATAGAAGTCTTTTCATTCTTCTATTATTTGTTTTATCTTTATACACAAATGATGTTGCATGTTTGCACTTTTGGTGGAAATCTATTCGTTGTGTAGAACTGGTATTACATAGTTTCCCCCTTTTCTAATGGACCATAGGATAAAATATATCTATTTTTCTTCTCAATTTTCAACCCTTGTTTTCATAGATAGCTTGTTCATCTCATACTTTTTATTTCTTCCGTCTTTCTCCAATATTTGCAGGAAATAAATTTGTCGCTTCAGTGGTGCAAAGATCTACCCTGGCAAAGGTATCAATTTCATCCGATCAGATTCTCAGGCGGGTAGATATTTTTGAAACTCTGCATGTCATTTTTTGTGATTAAATCATTTGAGTAAATATTGCATGATTCATTAAGTGCATTGAGGATATTTTGCAAACTCTGCATGGTGGATTAGGTATGATTTGGAAGCTCTGTTTCTGCACATTGTTTTATGCTTACAATATTGTAGATAAACTATCTAGAGAATGCCAGAATTGAGTCCCACAAATAAGTGATGTGTATTATCTATGTTAAAAACATATATAGACAACATAATGCAAGTTTTTTGTATACATAAAACTGTCTTCTCATGCTTTTCTGGTGAAACATCTAATAGTTTCAATTCTGAATTATTTTTCCTTGGAAATTCACAGGTATTTTTGTTGTCCAATTCCAAATGTAAGAGGTATTTCCACAATCGTTTGAAGCCATCCAAGCTTACCTGGACTTCAATGTACTGAAAACAACACAAGAAGGTGAACTGGTCAATTTTTATGGCTATATGTTGTAGATTATGTGTAGTGGGTTATGCATGTGCACTCACTGCTTGTTATTCCCATCACTAGGATATTCATGCTGAGAAATTAAAGAAGAGGAGACATACAACAAACACGCCTTATTCTAGGTCTATTGTCGGTGCTTCTTTGGAATTTATCCAGAAAAAGAGAACCGAGAAGACAAAAGTTAGAGCTGCTACTCGTGAAGCTACTCTAAAGTATGAAAAAAGCATTGTTTCCTGTGACAATTATATAAATGCCTTTCTGCTTAAAATTTCATGGATGAAAAATTGTTCAATTTTATTGTATTCATGAATCATCAACATGTGAAATGATTGTGTTTTCTTACTCAGTAAGCTCCAATTCCTGATATAGTGTTTTCTTACTCGGTAAGATCCAGTTCATTAACTATGAATTTAGCAAAATATGTACATTCAAAACATTTTATATGAAAACCACTCGCCAACAACCACCATAAAGTAGTAGCTTCTGGAACTGATAGACCTAGGTTCTTAATAGCTAATACAAAAATTCCTTCAAGTCTTACAAAACAACTGCTTCAAAAGTCTGTGTAGAACTTATTTCTGATCTGCATTGGAAACTTGGAAAACCGATCTAAACATCTTTCATTTCTGAACCAAGACACCTTTTCATAATTCCAATTGGAGTTGTTGTCAATGTATTATTTGCAAAAACAATCTAAACAGTTCCATTTCTGAACAGAGCCATTATTGCCATGGCTTGGAGTTGGTGTCGACAACTTTACTGCAAAACTAATCTAAACATCTTTTATTTCTGAAGAGAGACAACTTTTCAGAATTGCAATTGGACGTCTTAATTGCAAAACCAATATAAACATTTCAAAATTGCATTTGTAACAACAATTAATCTAGTAGAGGAAAAAGCCAAGGCAGTGCAAAATAAAAAAATTGATTTAATCCATAGATCGCTCCATAAGCCTTCAAGTTGTGGCTACAAAGACAAATAATTGAACTTAATTTTCTTGAAGGATATGAGTTGATGAAACCTGTGGGCTATAAAGTACCATGTTTATCATATTGAATCATATTGGTATCAGAATCACTGAATTTGTGACCTTAAAGCCATTGTTATCACTTTGACGAGAAACGAGGCCAACCTGGATAAAGCAGTGAAAAGAGAGAGCTTGGAAGAACTATGGAACTTCAATGTGTATATCCAAGAGGATAACCAACAATTCAAGGAGATAATAGCAGCATTGAAAAAGGAGCTTGAGACATTGGCCAAGTTGCCTATAGTTGTCCATAAGACCAAGGAAGTGCAAACATTTTTCATTGCTATTGTAGAAGCTAGCACTATGAATGAGACAAGCATGGTAAGCTCACTCTCTATGGACCTTTCTCAATTTTTTTTTCAAGAACCTTTTAATGTTTTTGAAAAACATACCAAAGGCAACAGTTCCAAGCACATATGACAAATGAGCTACAATGACCAAGAGCTAGCCAAGAGAAGACAAGGGATTGCAAATCTTCTTGTAGCTATAAGCATAGACTCAAGCATGAAGGCCTACATGTGGGTGGACAAAAAAAACCAAGTAAAATCTCAACTCAAGCTAATACCATCAAAATAATTTTTTTCGAGGCAAGAGAAACCCAAGAAGAAACCATTTTGATTGAAGAAAAGACAATGGAAAATGAAATGGACAGAAAACCATTACAATGTTCTTGTAGATGCTTGAATGGGGGTAGCAAAGGAATGCTTCTGCCACCTAAATTTGTCCCCATACTCAGGGGACCAAGAAAAAACACTAACAAACACAAACCAAAGTGGTATGTCAAGGCATGTTTGGTTTGTTTCTGCTGCAAAGAAGAAAGGCCATGATGTTGATGTTCGTTGGCACTTTAGTTTATGTTCCTTTGATGGGAAGAATGGGAAGAAACTTTCCCAAGACAGCTGCAAGTTCAAAGTAACACAAATAAGAAGAGAATGACAAGAAACCCTTGCATTAGCAAGAATATTTTCTAGAACTACAATGTCAAGAAACCAAGGCTTCATTAGGAACTTCATCCCAAGTACTACACATCAAAAAATGGTTTGGAGAGTGAAGAGTAAAGGGTAAGAAAAAAGTGTTTGAAAATTGAAGAGTAAAGATAAGAAAAAAAGGTTTAAAAAGTGAAAAGTAAGGGTGAGGAAGAAGGAACAATGATTTTCCAAGAACCTGTAGTAGAAAAAGATGTCATCTCCACCAATGAAGTCGACAATAGGGGTATGCCAAAAGCAATCCCTATTCAACCCTTATCTTCCATTATGCAGTGGAAGTACCCCATATTTCGGTTGAAGCTTTTGGGGACCAGGTTGGTCTTTCAAGCACTGTATTAAAAACAAAATGCTTAAAAATAAAATGTTGTTGGAATTAATTCTCAGTGGAAAGGAAAGAAAGAGAAGTAGAAAGAAAACAAATAGGGCAGGCAACTACAAAAGCATGAGGAGCCTGGCAGAAGAAACTTTCTTAAAGATCAAAGGTTGTCCTTGAACCAAAGTAATCTGCAACAATCTGCAAATTTTTCGATGAATAACAGTACGAAAAAGTTGTCGATGAATAACAGTACAAAAAAGTTACATATAGCTCATCTAATAGTACAAAAAATTTACATATAGCTCATATTTTTAATGATTACTCAAGTTTAATAAAATCCTTGTTGAATGTTGGTTTTCCAAATCCTTGTCGAATGTTGGTCAATTTGAATTTGGAATGTTGGTTTTCCAATTTGAATTTCCAAAATAAATAAATCATGTTTTGGTTTTCCATTTGAATTTCCAAAATAAATTTTGTGTTCCCTATGTGTTGAAATGATGTGGGTTAATTAAGATCAATTTGGCTGTGTTGCAGATTAAATTATACTTGTATACAATAATTCATCCAATGTATTAATCTCTATTCAATAGGTTTATTTGTGAGATCGCTTGGCCCATTTAACTAAAGAATAAGTATGTACACCAAATTAAAAACCCTCTATTGGTTGGCTACAATCACTGATATACCCCACAATGTTGCCCACACTCCCTTGTGACTAAAACTCGTAGTGGATACTCTGTTGAACATTGAACAATTCGTCCTACAGACACATATTGTCCATTCTACGTCAAATTCCCTTTTTTTCATGTTGGGAGTATCAATTCGCCTTCATTTACAACGATACATTTTACTAATATTTTGGAACATACACATGTCTGTATTTTCAATTAAAACACCCTCCAACTCTGTATGATTTGACTTGAATCATTCCTACAACATATGAATGGATGGGTCGAATAATTTGTTTTATTATTAGTAATTGGAATGATTTCTATGTAGGCACATTTGAACAACATAAATTTCATAGTTTGTGTGTTTAGACAAACATGGTCTGTGCACTGTTCATCATCCTCTTTTAATGCTCAAAGATTCTTAGGATTATTTTAAAGATAAAAATTTTATCAACAAAACATCTACATGCATAGACAATGAATTGATAAATTAGAAAGGAAATATAGGTTTTAATTACAATTCAACTTCATCTCATACAAAGTCTAAAAGTGTTGGGATAAATTCAACTTTGAAGAGTTTTAAAAAAGACCGCTTAAATACTCAGAATGGTAGCATATGCAATAAATAATGCATATGAAAACATTCCCCTGCTAAAATACTCAGAATAGTAGCAGTTGCAATAAATAATGCATATGAAAACCTTCCCCTGCCTCCCCCTTTCTTATGGGAGTAATTTCCTCTGTTCCTAACTAGGAAAATTGCAAAATGATGCAACAGCCTCTTGAATCCCTCACCTACAAGAGCCAATCACTCGCCTACATTCATAATGTAACAAATGATCAATCTAGATAAAGTGTTGCAGTGGTAGTGGTTCTATATTCCAGTCCATGACAACCAACATAGCACAAATACATCACATACAAAGAAATATAGATCAGGGAAAATATATTTTCTATGTCAATTGTTTATTCTTTCCAATTAAGTTTAAACCGTTTGTCATTCTTGTGACCCACGATATCTCTCATCATGTAGGAAAGGCCAATTCTCCAACTTGACAAAATAAAGGACATCCAAATAATGAGGTAAAGAATCATTGTATTTCTGCAGCATGAGGGTCCAAACATACAAGTATCTGCATCTTCTCATTAGTGAGATACAACTCCTACATGAACTTTTCCAAATCATCTCAGTGCCTCTCTATCAGCAGCGATTGAATGATTGACCTTGCATTACAGAGATAGGAGGGTGTTAGATTAATGACACTACAAACAAATCCCTGCAACAATATCTCATGTGTACTCTATGAAACCAACATTGCAACTCCACAAACTATTTAGATATATATAGATATAAAGACCATGTGTATTACTTGCAATATCTTATTGTATAGACCTTTCTTTTTCCTTGGAAATCTCTGCCACAACCATGCGGCTCAAAAGAAGGACATAAATTAAAGATGAAAGCATGAGCAGAATGAATACACCATTCCATCCATCTGTAGAGATAAATCCAGACAGAAGTGGCCCCAAGGTAGCCCCAACAGACCCAGTACCATCTATAATATCCGTGATAGCTTCCAAAGCTCTCGAATTGCCCTTAAGTGAGCTATGTGTACCGAGATCAGTTGAAACGACTGTGGTAATGAGTTCATAAGGTCCATTAACAAACATTCCAGAAATCGTCATCAGAACAATATTGGCAAACATTGAGATACCTCCATAAACCCGATATAAAATGAGTGTTGGAATTGCACAGTACATGAAATTAGCTATTGTGATAGCCCTGGCAGCATGCCTATCAGAAATATGGCCTGTGAAAATTCCACCCACCACTCCTCCTAAATCAAATAAAGTTGAAAGGTTTCCATATGATGTTATAGAGAAATACTCGCCTCCAATAGTTGCAATATCCAACCAGAATCAAAAGAAATTGGTAAATATTAATAGAGAAAATAATTTAATGAACTCCTAAATAGTCTTCTTGTACCAAGCCAATTTCAAAGAGAGAGCTTAGTTGTTGCAGAACGCGCCCACAAGCACACCTGCTCATAGGATCTTCTCTTTTCCACACGGCCCGAAGAACTCAAATGTTCTTCTATTTCCCTATCGAGAAATCTGCACCCACAGAATTCTCCCCACGATCTCCTCTTTCCACTCGGGAGATCGGACTTCACAACTCGGCAAATACTAAAGTCGAGCGTTGGTTTCATGAATCACCGAAACCCGACAACAAGTCAATTTTGACCCTTCCTTTCCTTATCGGGACTTTCTCTATTGTGATTTCGCCACTCGCGATGTCGAACCACTCGTATCCCCTACTCCCGATGCTCGATACACTGAAACTCCGACACATGCGTGAGTTTGGCTATTCAACATTCTTCACCTCATCGGCACTTCGGGGTTCGCGGTATCACGATTCCTGATGTGATGCTTTCGACACTTCACCCTGCAAAATCTCGAGACTCGTACCACCTATCCACTCTTCTGATTCCCGTGGCCCCACACTACTCCTCAGCTGTCGGGATATCGCGGTTCACGATTTCACAGTTTGCACTACCAAATATTCAATTCTTCCCTCATGAAATCCCGATAGGCGATTTCGTGAATAATCCAATGGCCCTAGCTGGCTTGGATCAACGGCTCTATCTGTCCTGAACTTCAACCTTCAACGAATGCTCATTGTATATTCCTTGCACCTCCGTGAGATCTAACGGCTCACGGAATGTCGCAAATTCTCCTCAGAGAATTTCAACCGTCCATTCCTCCTGATGAAATCTATGAAATGACTAAGTGTTCCTCCACGGAACTCGCCCACCTGTACACAAACTTGCGACGCTTGCTTGAACGTTCCACAACACAAAATCCATGTGCTCTTCTTTGATGATTTCTCGAAGGTTCTACACCTCCTGAGCCTTTCCCAACTCTGAATCTTTCAGAGAACCTTGCAAGCACTCCTTGCGGCAGACGTTCAACAACTTCCAAGTGTTGAATCCTTTCGACTCTACACACCCCTACGGCAGCAGTCTCTCAATGCTCTGCTCAGAATCGCAACTCTGAGGCTTAACTTGGCCTGCGCACTCCTTGCACGGCTCCTATGCATGTCTGCACTTTCTGGAATTAGAAAAAAAGTTGTCCTATCTGAACCCCTTGTCAATGCACTCCTTGCGGACACTTCAACTGCACTCCTTGCAGGAATCCTCTGGCTTAAATAGAGAAACAATTGAAACTAATTCCTTCTTCCTCTCAGACTTCAATTCAAACATGAAATCATATACACAACATATAAAGCAAATGTATAATAGGAAGCAACCATTCATGAGCATATCAACATCAATACACAGAGAACAACACCAAACATGAATTTGAATCAAAGCTTTCTATTAATTCAAATGTCTGTACATGGGTGTTCTTACATAGCTCTTTGCTTCTTCTATGCTCAAATGCTTCTAACTAATGATACAATATACAATGAGGGTGTCTATATCTCGTTTCCCTCTTGCGCTCTACAACTGTCTAGTATAGAATTAAATTCTATCTACCTGCATTAAACTACTTTAAATGCCTCCTACCTACTAAGGACGAGAGCTAAAGGCTCAATGTCTGTTTACATTATACAAGTGTGCCTTTTCTTAATGGCTCATTTAAGATTTGCGCAACAATTCCAAAGTGTTCTCAAAATTCGTGCTGGTGCTTGTCCATCTGTCTCTCGCTTCCGCACTGGATCACTTAATGTGGGAGATGCTCCTGCATCATACTCCCTTGCTTGAAAAATTTCATGGGCTCCTCTCCATGAGCTCCTGCACGGTCTGTCCATGCTTTTGTATCTCGTCTTCAGTCTCCCACTGGCATCTTCAACTAGATGATTCTTCCACTTGACCAGATACTCAAAGTAATTCTTTCGCCTGGTCCTTTTACTTACCCTCTTGTCCAGTATGCACTCCATCCATGGCTTCTCTGCAACTGGAATCTACTTTGTCCACTGGATCACTGGCTGCTCAGTTCCAGTCCCTGTTTCCTCAGCTCTGTATGGGTACAAATTAGAGATATTGAATATCGAAGATATTCTGATCCCATCAGGTAATTCGATCTCATAAGCATTTGTCCCAAATTTCTTTAAGACCTTGCAGGGTCCGATTTTCTTCATCTTTAACTTATTATATGTTCCTCTCGGGAATATTTCTTTCCTCGGATGTACCAGAACCAAATCACCAACTTCAAACTGAAGTTGTCTCTTCTGCTGATCATCTCTGCACTTATATTCATGACTTGAATCCAGCAGTCACTGCTTTACCTGGCTGTGAATTTCTTTCATCGACTCTGTGAAATCTTCTGCACTAGCGCTCCTAGTCGCAGTCTGTTCTGAATCCCTCAGTTCAGAAACTCCTCTCGACTGCATACCATAAACAATCTGAAATGGACTTTGTCCTGTGCTGTTGTTGACTGAGTCATTATACGCAAACTCTGTCTGTGGCAATATATGGTCCCACTGGCTATGGTGCTCTGTCACTAAGCTTCTCAGCAAGTCTCCCAGACTTTTGTTGACCACTTCTATCTGTCCATTTGTCTGAGGATGATGCGCTGAGATAAACAACAAGTTAGTTCCCAGCTTCTTCCATAAGGTCCTCCAAAAATTCCCTATGAATTTCGTATCTATGTCCGAAACTATACTTCTTGGCAACCCATGAAGTCAAATGACCTCTTTGAAAAACAAGTTCGCAATGAGAGTTGCATTTTGGAAAATCTATCCACCACCACAAAGATTGAATCAACACCTCTTTGTGTTCTCAGCAACCCCAATACAAAATCCATGCTAATCGCATCCCATGGCCTCTCTGGTATGGGTAACGGTTGATAAAAACCTGCATTCTGCTTTCTTCCCTTCGAATGCTGACAAATTCTGCATCTATCTACAAATATCTTGAAATCTGCGCGCATTCCTGGCCAAAAGTATGATTCGCTCAGCTTCGTGAATGTTTTGTCATGACCAAAATGTCCTGCCAATCCTCCACTGTGTTTCTCCTTTAACAGATTCTCCCTCATGGAACATTTCGGAATACACAGCTGATTACCCTTAAAGAGCAATCCTTCCTGGATCATATATTCTATCCATTGGCTTCTGTCTCTGAGAACTGGATTCTCAGCTGCTTCATATGCTTCCCCAAAATCTTGATCATCTGCGTACATGTCTCTGAGATCCTTAAAACCCAACGTTTTGACTCGGAACTCCTGCAATAGCAAACACTTCCTACTCAAAGCATCAGCAACTTTGTTAGCAGTACCAGAAATATGTTTGATCACAAAAGTGAAATTATGCATATACTCAACCCATTTAACATGTTTCTGATTCAACTTTTCCTGTTGAGTCACAAACTGCAGTGCATGATTGTCACTGTACAACACAAATTCTTTCGGGATTAAGTAATGCCTCCATTTCTTTAATGCATGTATGATAGCATAAAACTCCTTATCATAAGTGGAGTATTTTACTTTCACTTCATTCAACTTCTCACTGAAATATGCTATCGGCCTGTCGTCTTGACTCAAGACTGCCCCTATTGCAAATCCACTTGCATCACATTTCACCTGAAATGTTTTCTGGAAGTCCGGCAACACCAAAACTAGTTGTTCCGTGATCTTCCACTTCAATAGATTGAAACTTTTCTCATCTTTTGCTGTCCAATGAAAATATTTATGCCGATTCTTCACTATATCCATCATCGCTGCGCTATTTCCACTGAAATTCTTAATGAACTTTCGGTAGAAACTAGCTAATCCATGAAAACTTCTCACCTCAACTATGTTCTTCGGCGATGGCCATTTCTTGATTACCTCCACCTTATTTGGATCCATCCTCAACTCATCTGCAGAAATAACAAACCCGAAATAAATGAGTTATGTCTTCATGAACGAATATTTATTCATGTTTATCAACAGCTTCTCCTACTGTAGTTTCTGCATCACTGTATCCAAATGCTTCAAGTGCTCTGCCATTAATTTACTGAAAATCAGTATGTCATCCAAATACACGATGAAAAATTTCCCGATGAACTCCTTCAGGACTTCATTCATCAACCTCATGAAGGTACTCGGCGCATTTGTTAAGCCAAATGGCATAACAAGCCATTCATACAACCCTTCATTGGTTTTGAATGTTGTCTTCCATTCATCTCCTTCTCTCATGCGAATCTGGTGATATCTGCTTTTCAAATCAATCTTTGAAAAGTACTTTGCTCCACTCAAGCAATCCATCAGATCATCCATCCTCGGCAATGGAAATCTGTACCTGATGGTTATATTATTAATCGCCCTTGAGTCGGTACACATCCTCCAGCCTCCGTCTTTCTTCGGACTGAGTATTGTTGGAACAACACATGGACTCAAGCTTTCCCTGACTAATCCTTTGTCCAACAAGTCTTGGACTTTCCTTTTAACCTCTTCATTCTCTTGCGGCGTCAATCTATATGCATCTTTATTTGGCAAAATGGCTCCTGGTATGAGATCAATATGATGACTCACACTTCTAATCGGTGGTAACGAATGAGGTAATTCTTCCACTACTATATCAGCGAACTCTTCCAGCAGCTCCTGAATTTCCTCTGGTAAATCATCCACTCTTTTGCTGGTCAAAACAATCCTCGGCTTCCTGACCATAAAGAACTATGGATCCTCCTTCTTCTTAACCTCATTAAGGAGTTCCTTCCCACTCATGAGAAGTACTGTGTTGCTTACTTCCGATTTCATTTCCTTATCCTTTATCGGAAGCAACATGTGTGTCCTCCCATTCTTCTCTAGGGTATATGTGTTCATTCTCCCATCATGAATCACATTCCTGTCATATTTCCATGGTCTACCTGGAAATAGATGACAAACGTCCATGGGAATAACATCACACAATATCTTATCATTATATCCCCCTATATTAAATTCAACTAAACATTGTTTAGTGACAGTTACCTGGTGTCCTTTTTGTAGCCATGAAACTTTATATGGGCTTGGATGATCAGTCGTCTCCAGCTCCAACTTCTCTACCATCTCTGTAGAAATGAGATTATATGTTCTACCACTGTCTACAATGACCTTGCATACCCTATCCTTGGTCTTGCAAGCAGTCCTAAAAAGTCTGGTCCTTTGGACTGAAATCTCCACCTCTTTCTCAGGTTTCAAAAGAGCTTTTCGCATCATAAGCGATCTTCCACCTTTAGCGTCTTCTGCCTCAACATCCCGCCTCTGTGCTTCGGCGATGTGAGTTTCCCCAGTCTCTTTCTTTTTATCTGGAAACTCGTAAGACTTGTGCCCATTTTTTCCACATGTGAAGCATGTAATTACTCCACCTCTTCCTCTTCCTCTACCTCTAGTACGAGGAAAAGTATTCCCATCAACATAATATCCTTTCTGCTCAGTATGTTGTCCTCTCTCTTCAACATATTTCCCATGCTGTGAACTTCCACCTCTCTCTGTGCGAGTCTGAGGTTTCTTCCAGTCTTCCTTTGGCTTCTGAGTTCTGTCTTGGGCAACTGATTTGCCTCTGGGATGACTTCTTGTAACACACCCACTATCATTATTTTTAAAATTTTTGGGGTTAATCTCCCATAATGACGAATCTCTAGAAACCCTCATTAGCGAAGTGCCAATCCCTTGTTCAATATCGGGATTCAGGGTTTCGAAAGTCAAAATTCATTCACCCCCATAACTCGCGATCCTACGAATTCCGAAGCGCTCCTTAAGCATTCGCTCCATAGGCTAAGCCTGTGATTCACTGTCTTTACGACCATGGTCTTACCTTCTTTCGGGGCTACTCCTATCGGAGTTTCGGGATTTCTGATGTCGTAATTCACGAGTCCTCAGAACTCGCGACTCTCCGATCCCTGATATGCCCCTAATGCATTAGCCCTCTAGGCTATACAATAGCCCATGTGACCATTTACCATGGGACCACCGCCGTATAACCTCCCATCGGGATTTCGTCATTTGTGATGACACAAAACACATGTCC
>SNQJ01S0043940.1:37991-51954 GCA_010110895.2 Picea sitchensis | reverse complement strand
TGGATCACTAACGAGATCCCCTACATCCTGAAGAGTAGTATGTGCCGACTTGGGCCTCTTCTCTGGATCTACAACTGCATCTGGATGCTCCAACTCTACATCTAAATGTATGGACTTTGAATATGAATCATCTGAGTCCTCTGAATCAAAACTCTCGTCTAAAGAAGAGTTGGCATGTTCATTCTCATCATCTCAGATAGGTGGAAGAATGAAGGTGTCTGCATGCGGCTTTTGAGGTACATGTGAGACACTTTCCTCAAATTGGACATTATGCTCAATGATGAGACAGTCCAAGGAAAGATCAATAAGCCCATATCCCTTCACATCGTCGGGGTATATAATAAAAATACATTCAATACTCTGTGGATCAAGTGCCTTCCTCTCTTTAGAGGGAATCCAGGCCCATGCACATGAACCAGAAATGAGAAAGTGGGTCACTTCCGGTTTGAGGCCACTCCAAGCCTCATAGGGGGTCTTATCCTTTTAAAATATATGGGTAGATATGTTTTGGATGTATGTTTCATAATTAAGTGCTTCGACCCATAGTATATGTGGTAGTGACTTTTCATGCAGCATGCAAGATGCCATCTCCTTTAGAGATCTATTTCATGGCTCGACAACTCTGTTTTACTGTGGAGTATAGGGAACTGTGTGTTGCAACTAAATCCTTGCATCATGGAAAATATTATCGATCTCATGATTGACATACTCTCTCCCATTATCAGTTTGAAGGACTTTGATCTTCTTTCTAGACTCTGTCTCAAAGAGGGCTTTGAATTCTTTGAGGTGTTGAAAGACCTCAGATTTTTTCTTGAGAAAGTAGATCCATGTAAAACGTGAGAAATCATCAACAAAAATGAGAAAAAAACTCGCTTTGTTGATGGATGGATGCAGAAAAGGACCCATAAGGTCACTCTGGATCAGATCTAAAGGTGCAGAATCTCTCTGAGACTTTCCTTTATTGAATTTCTCCTNAAAACGTGAGAAATCATCAACAAAAATGAGAAAAAAACTCGCTTTGTTGATGGATGGATGCAGAAAAGGACCCATAAGGTCACTCTGGATCAGATCTAAAGGTGCAGAATCTCTCTGAGACTTTCCTTTATTGAATTTCTCCTAAGGGTGTGTCATCACATGAAGTTGTCAAGGCCCATAGGCATGTGTCGATTTACCCGAGTCTGTACCCTTGCCCCATATTCATTATTTTTGTCTTCCATGTCCTTATCTTTCCCTCTTTGTAGTCGACAAAGCTGTTTTCTACTTTCCCTTTCTGTTTTGAAAGCTCACTCCCTCGACCTCTATCAATAATCCTTATGTTGTCCAGTCATGTCATCCAAGTGTTCATTATCACAGGCCACAACACTAAGAGCGGTCTAATATGGACTCAAATCAAGAGAGTGCTAGAATCAGGAGTTCAAATGTTGTAAAATTGTTCAAAACAGATCACGAAATCCTAATTCACAATAGGGAAGATCTAGTTCGTTTGATCATGAAGAGTCGAGGTTCATTGATATGACATTGGAAAATATCAGAGGATCACGAATCAAGAGTTCAGGATTATTTTCGTAAAGGTGCATCCATATCCTGAAATCCCCATACTCGAAAAGCTGATGGTTTCAATTTGGGTCATCCAAATTAAGGGATGTGTGGCACTGGATCATCAGGATCCCGATTTAACGGATTGGGTTTCAGAAATGGAACATGGTGCGAAACCTTGAAACATGAAATCATGAAACTCTCGAGAATTGGGCGTGTGGTCTCAACACTTGATCACATGGGAAGCAGGTCCAAAAATAGGGGCCAATGCTCATCACATAACTGGCATTTCATGTTGTCAAGGAAAGGATCATGGTCATCCATTTTAAAGAAATACCTATCTCCGATCTCAAAGGTAGTTTCGTGATTTCGGGCATCATTGATGTTGGAATCAAGGGGGTGAAAACTCTTGAAATGCGAAATCTTGAGATTTCACATCAGATAAACATGGGGTCACATCCAGCGGTCCACATGGGAAAATAAAGGGGTTGCGCAAGAGATCAAGGTGCTCGAGTTGGTCACAGAGAAGGATATGTGTGGTCTTGAGGCTCCATAATTGACTAAAAGGAATTATGAGTTCACTTAGATAATTCATGGGCATCAAGCTTCTCCCTAATCTTGATGAAATTAGTTAATGAAAATGGGTAAGGTGGTTGAAACCTCATTTCACCACATAAATGGAAGCATGGAAGAGTCGGACGTGAAGGGAAGATTTTTAGCTGGAAGTTTCCTGTCATAGATTTTCTTATGAACCCCATACCGATCTGATCTTGCATTAGATAGAGAGATACAGAGTGCTTTGTGAGAATAAGCAACATACATGCCAAGCCTTGAATGCAATGACTAGAGTGTTCTTCTAAAGGGAGAAAGTTTCTTTGAATATAAGGCTGAGTTTTGATATTTTTTGTTAGGGTTGATGGTTGAGAAATTCTCCCGATTTGTAGAGTTTTAATGAAGCCTCTAGTTCTCTAGTTTTGTGTGGCCATTGAGACTTCTTATTTAATGACATTCATATTTCCTATCATCTATTTTTCTTATGATATTGAATGCCCAGGCATGGGCTATCCAATTCGAGTTTTGAGTGTATTGTAATGTATGTTTGATTGCAATATATTGTAATGTATGTTTGATTGCAATATTGTTATGACATTTTCAGTTTCTTGAAGTTTTGGGTTCAAGAAGATCTTGTATTCGACGCTTTTCCTCCTTAGGCTGCTGGAAAACCTAATGTTCATAGAAGACCTCTACATTTCCTCACCCATTCTCCCCCCTACTCACCCTTTACTACAACTTACTGACTGAAGTTAGATCGATACCTCACTTGCCTGTGCATTCTAGCCCAGTTTTCTGAATTAAAGCGATATAATCTTGAGACTACATCCAATAGACCATCCTTTAAACTATTCACTGTGACATAAAACTGATGTGTACTGGGCTTACCTCTATTGCAATCCATAGGTGACTTCTAGTGCTAACATTTCTGGCACCATTGCCAAGGATGAATAGAATATTTTCCCTGGGTAGAATGACAATGAACTTCTGATTCTGAAGGTGCATCAGAATTTAGAACCTTTTGAAGATTCCAACTTGCACGTGGAAACTCCACTGTGGCGACTCCATTGTCTCAACTCTACTGTTTCAGTGTGAGTTCTTATGGCTACACCTGGTAGCCCCTAAGAGAACACAATGATCAGAGTTGGTCTTTGATGGTGGATAAAGAACAAACACACTCATTCTGCATATCATTCACCTGGCGACTCCATGGTTAAATGATCGATTGGTGACTCCACTGGTTCAAAATTGACAAAATCCTGGCTCGAAGGTTTGCTCCCTTTGATTTTTCTATTGTTCTTGATTTTCCTAATGTTGTCCCTACTATGGATGAATGAGGTGATTATTTGCCTATATTTAGAAAACATAGAGATGACAATCATGTCGAGCATCTTCGTCAGTTTCATGAACTCATGCATTAGTGTGAGATACATCATGAGGATGAATTAATGAATATTTTCATTTTCTCATTATAAAGGATGCTCATGAGTGGTTTCAATCCTCTCCCCCTACTAGCATCCCCTCCCTGAGAGAGTTTGATGCATCTTTCAATAGACATTGTCAACAATTTTATTCTTCCAAGTTAATTTGTCATAATTGTTGTGAAGAATATAAATATTGTATTCAAGGTATGACTGTTTCAATTGAAAGTTGTGAGGATGAAAGCTATGAGGACGTAAGCCGTGAGAATGAAGGATATACCTCGGAGGAATTGATGGAGCTGGTAAAATAACTTTTTGCAAGGATGGAGGGATTGGAGGAAGATTTTTCTCACCGCTCTTATGAAGAATATGCAGAGGATATTTTGGTCCTTGAAACAAAGGTTTTTGGCAACCCTTCTTATGATGAAGAGGTGATGTCGGATACCGACCAAGAAGAAACAAATTTTGATGGATATCCCAGTGAGGACGATGAAAAGCGGAGCTCTTCCATGGTTCCTGATTAAAGTGATTGTGAAATTGATCCTTGGGAAAGCCATGAAGGCGAAAAGGTCAGCTATCTTGGTTCAGAAGTTTTCCCCTTTCAATTTCTCAGTCATATATGGTTATCCACATCCAGTGTCGGCTATAAATGAATGGGATGATTATATTCTGAGATTCATAGGAAGCAAGCATGAACATCCCAATGCGAACTTATTAAATTTTCATGCATACATGCTTGGACATGGATTCTTTCATGAGGATGTCTAGATCAAAATGTTCTATTTTTCTCTAGAATAATATTCTCTTGGATGGTGTCTATCTCTCCCTACTACTAGTATCCATTCGTTGAAGGATTTTCATGATTATTTTAATTCGTATTATGAGAACATTTACCCGGCTAATATTATTTTTGATGACTATTGTAAGAGGTTTTCACTCCACATTCTGCAGATGATAGAGTGTTCCTCGTGTGATGAGTCTGGTAAAGATCTGATTGAGAGAGAAAGTGAGGAAAAAAGTGAGTATCCTACAAATACGGATGAAAATTTTTCTCTCTCTATTTCCCAAGAAGAAGTCCTTCCATATGTGATTGATGATAGCGTTGATGATGGCATAACTATGGATGCATTGTTTTCCGCCCCTAGTACACCCGTTGTCTCAGATTTAAAAGAGGAAATGGTTGAAGAAAAGAATCAAGAAATCGCTCTTTTCTCTTTGCAAGATATAAGAGTTTTGCACTCACCTACCCTTGAAGAGTATTCAGAAACAGAAAGCATAGGCTGTTAATATTCTTATGAAAGCGAAAGCTCCTACCAAGAGAAGCATGATAGAGAGAAAGATCCATCCATGGATATACATGAAGAGACTTCTTGCTCTCAACTAGAAGATGTTATCAGAGTAGACAAGGGAGAAATGGAAGAGCTAAAGGTGCAGTTTATCTCCTGACTTGAACTTGCAAATGAGAAAGTATCACCTGGGATCAGCCAACCCACATCAGTCCTCTACCCACCTATACACTTTGAGAACATCAAACGATGGGCGAGCAACAAGGAATCACAGGAGGTAATTTCTTTCCATTTGAGCTTTCCTGATTATAAATTGTGTGACCCCTTGGGGTTGTATATGGATCTATGTTTTCCAAAAGCACTGGATCCTGCAAGGATATTCATATTATCATCACTTATGGGTATGGTTGGTGTTCCAAATCATGTTCTCATTCTGTTGTCATACTTCCCTTACCTTTTGTGGATCATTTGTAGTGAAGAGAAGAATTATATTACCGAGCAATCTAGGTGTCTATGGTGGAAGTTTGATTTCACCTGGTGTTTTGTAAAAATTAGTTAGCCTAGGATTGTATATAAATAAGCTCTCTTTTGGAGCCCATGTGTTTGTTTTTGTTTTTAGGTAAAGAAGTGTACATATTTCCCTATTTTCTTCTTTTAAAGTTTCGAGCTAGACTCCATAGCCCAAAAGCTAAGGCACTGGAACTACTTGTTCTTGGCAGCTCGCAGGGAGCATGCCATCCCCTGTGGAGACAAATGTTATCACATAAAATTTTCAAATCCTTAGGGGTTTGTGGTTTCCACCTAAGTCTGTATTTTTTCCTATCTATCCTCCTTTCACATATCAATTCTTAAGTTTTTCCCTTTCATCTTGTCGTTCGCTCTACATCTTCCCTCAATCGTTTGAGAGACCTTTTGTTCTGTGTTGTCCTACCAGAGAATTCCTAGCCCTAATATTTCCTATTTTCTCTAAGCTGATCACTTCTCTCTTTACCTCTTTCACTGATCATTTGTTTTCCCAAGCCCTCAGTCAGTTGTCTAGGTAATTGTCCATAGAAACCACAACCATAAGCACAAGCGCAACACTTAGAGCGAGCTGGTATGAACTTAAATCAAGCAGAAGGAAATTTTAACCTTTCAATGACGGAGATCCAATCAGGATTATTGATTGACGACTCACGTTCTTTCGGAAGGTCAAAGTTGCACGAAGGTTAGCGCCAGAGCAGGCTCGAAATCAAAGGTCGAGCAAAGATTAAATTTGGATCATGGATCTCATTGGGAGAGATCAATGGTGGAAAATTATTATGGGAGTCGGGAGTTCAAAATGTTTTTAAATTTTTTTGTCGAGGATCCAAACTCCCGAGACCCAAAATCAACATGAGTCATTGATATTTAAGGGGACAGGTGTCAGTTGATCCAAGTATTCAGGGAAATGAGCTTTGAGAGAATTTAAGTGAGGAATGTGTGAAAGTCTTGATGTGTTGATTGTTGATGTACCTATTTGTTGACATGTCGAAGTCCCAAAAATCAAGATTCGTGGGAGCCGTCTAATCCAATGGGAATAGGTTGCAATGGATTAAGAGATGTTGCAGAGCTAGGTTATGAGGGTTTTGATTTGAGCCAAAAGAAAATGTCTTGAAGCGCGAAATCAAGAAATCAATCTAGGTCGTCCAAACCATAGGAGCACATGGCACCTAATCAGATATTTTGCGGTTTCGTGGATTGGGAATTCTGAAGTCTAGCATGCAGGAATTCTCGAAAGGTGAAATCTTGAAATGCCTTTGGAGATAAGCGCTAGGTCATGGCCCATGGTCATGCGAAAGTGAGGTTTATGAGAAGAATCCAGACCCAATTCATGTATAGAGGACTATTTTGGAGTTCAGAGGAAGCATCACAGTCGTTGGTTGAGAAGTAGATCTGATCATCGGTTAGATAAGCAATTTCGTTGATTCTGATTTCAGGAAATCTGAAGGTGAGCCTGATGATATGATTAGAAGAATCCAACAACGGGTCGAAGTGCAGTAAGAAAGAGAGTAGCTCCTGGAAATAGCACATGAGCATCAACAGAATATTAAGCAAGCTTTTGACAGGAAGGTGAGAAAAGAGGATTTCCCGCTGGGAGTTCTAGTACTTAAATGGGATGCAACCAAGCAGGATAGAGGCAAGCATACCAAATTTGAGGCCTTGTGGATCGACCCCTTTAAGATTTATGAGGAATTCCTGAAGAACACCTACAGTTTGCATAACTTGGAGGGTAATGAAATTTTTGGTGGCCCTTTAAATGGCCACTTCCTGAAAAAAAAAAAAAATTTAAAGCCGCAACTGGCATCCCACCATTGTAAATATCGTTCCTGTTTTATTTTTGTTTTTTATTTTTATCTTTTTACGGCTATTAGACTCCATAACCCAACAACTAAGACATTGGAAATACTTGTTCTTAGTAGCTCGTAGGGAGCATTCCATCCCCTATGGAGCCAAATGTTATCACATGAAGTTTTCAAGGCTCGTAGGCATGTGTCGATTTGCCCGAGTCTATACCCTTGCCCCATTTTCATTATTTTTGTCAACCATGTCCTTATTTTCCCCCCTTTGTAGTCTGTAGAGCCATTTTCTTCTTTCCCTTTCTGTTTTGAAAGCTCACTCCCTCGGCCTCTATCACTAATACTTACGTTGTCTAGCCATGTCGTCCAAGTCTTCATTTTCACAGGCTGCAACACTAAGAGCGGTCTAATATGGACTCAAATCAAGAGGGCATGGGAATCAGGAGTGTTGGAGACACCTTTTACAAATGGTTGAAATATAATTCTTGCAATCAAAAAATTTACCTCGACAATAGTCCTAAATTATCATAGTCCTAACCACTAAGCAAGTCTATCACTTTTCTTTACCTCACGCTTTCACGCTTCGAGAGTTACAAGTTGCAAGGTTTCCAAACTCCAATACACGAAGTCGTGAGACGGTTCCAAAAGTCACCTGGGTTAGTGTCAGGGGTAAATCTTTTAAACCATAGTCAAACATTGTCGGGGTTTTGTGACTTAGCAATCGCTCTTCCAAAGAACTATACCTTCGTAGCCCCGAGTTGTGAAGTCACGATATTCTTTAAACATGGATTAATTAATCACTTAATGCAGATTATGTTTTTCAAACTAAATCGCATTATCGCGATTTCGGGTTTTGGGGGATCAAAGGGAAGGGGTGTTTTCTCCCGATACGGTGAACACCGAAAAAGGAGATTAAAGACTAAAACAAGCCTAATTAAAAGAGCTAAGCTGGATCAATAAATGCATTAATACAATTTTAACATGCACCGTCTACGGGGTAAATTTAAATGTTTTTGCACTGATTTGTGCTAGGATCTACCATAAAATTATGGCATTTATTTGAAATACGATGAAGTTACAGGTAAGGATATTGCTTTTATTGCTAAATCTTTCTTTAAAAACGATTTCACCGTTCTCTTCACAAGGACATCGGGGTTTTAAATGGTTAAGATAAAGAGTTATTTCTTTCATTATTTCAAATTTCATTTTTGTTTTGCGCAAAGAAGTTTTTTCATCATGCTAACTTTTGTCTATATCTACATTTTTACTACAGGAGAGCTAAGTACAGAGTCCTCTATCATGGCTCCACGAAAAGATTCCAAGGCGATTGTTGAGAGTTCAGGTCAGGGCACATATATTGTTTCCGATACTTCACCCTGAAGTATTGATACTGTCAAAACCTGGTCATACGTCTCCGACATTCTTCAGTCTGACTTGATGGACTTCTCAGATGATTCCAGTGATAACAAGAAGGACGATTTGGCCACCAAATGAAAAATCGTCGCTCAAGCGGAGATGCACAAAATAGCGGCAAGGTCATGTCTCCTTCCCTATTACGATATGATTAGATGGGCGCTAGACCATGTGGACATCCCGACCAGGACTATTATCAATGAGAAGAATGTGGCGATTGGGTCTTTTCGACCAAAAAATTTGCAGGCAATGTATCAACTATCACCCACGCCGAACTTTGCATACAATGACGAGTTTCTGGAAGATTTCAAGAAGAAGGAATGCCAACAATACGGCAGAAACTTGTCTGATCTGATCAAAGATTGGGTCTCGCACCCCACAAAATTCAGGGTGGATGGTAACAGAGTTTATTCAATCTCTTCCTTAGAGCCATAATTCAAGTATATAGCAATGATGACCTGTAGGTTGTATGGGAAGGAGGACACCGCACACTTTTTCCTCCCGTGGGTGCCTCTAATTCACACAGTCGTTGAAGGTTTTTCCTTCGACTGGGCCAAACTGTTGTGAGACAGTCTATCCAGTCGGATTACTGAATATCGAGTGCAGAAGGAGAATGGAAAAGCTACCTCATTTTTCATGTCCGCCTACATCATGGACGATGTTTGTTTCACGACGCCTTTCCCTCTAATGAGCTGGAGTTGGACTCCATCTGATGTTGAGCCTATCCATGTCTATCACTCAAAACTTTGGGAGGATAAGGCCACAAAATTCATATATGAGATTTTCATTTGGGTAATGGTACCAATGCATGTCTCCATATTTGGTAACCCACCGCCCAGGATTTTAGATAGTGTCACCACCAACTTGACTAGTGTGGTTGATTGGTATGTAGAAGTAGAATTTTCATACATCAGGGTTTTCGGCACCTCTGTGCCCCCGTATGCTCTACCACTATTTATACTGGATAGGATGGTATGTAGCGAAATCGTCAAGAAAACTGTGATTAGTGGAATAAGCAAAGAGCTTAAAGGTTTTTTGAAGAAGGTATGGCCGCCCTTCCCCATCCATTTGAATACATATTCTTTATTAGATTTCAGACACACAAAAGTTGAGGCAATGACCTTAGAAGATATTAAATTGGTCCACATTGAGTTCAAGAAACATGACCCACACATGGTCATGGGTAATCACATGGTGATTTGTGGACTAAAAAGATATGAACATGAGCATTCACCTCATGACAACATCTTCCAATGAGCAAGATATTATGTCGAGGTCCTAAGTCGGATTCAAACCTTGTCGTCCTAGGAGATGGACGATTTCTTCAAATTTCAGGAACACCGGTGAAGCTGCCTTCCCCCAGTCTTATAGGGTAAGAATCCATCAACCGTAGATGTACAACAAACGTAATCGAAGGGCTCCAAAGATTCAGGACCTGACTAGGAGGAGAACCAGGAGAAGAAAAGGCAAACCGAGGGCTCGAAACAGGAAGCTAAGACCCCCAACCCTTTAAGCAAGCTAGCCTCGGAGGTTACCCCGGGGAAATCATCCAAGCAAATCGGTAGTCCCATCGCTTCTGTCACTCCCCTACAGTCCACGAAGGGGACCCCCGGCGAGGGATGGATTTTCGGCGAAGAACTAACACCCATTACTATAGAAGAATTGCCTCTGAATGAATTTTTCTTCGATAAGAAGAGAAAGGCCATTGTGAAGAAAGAGATTTACTGAGAGGTGGGCACGGTAGCCAAAAAATTCAAAATTCTATCCAATGGAAAAGCCATGAAAAAAGAGGAATTCACAACTCAGATAGCAGGGATGTTGGGGGCTTTTGCTACAGCCAACACTACTCTGTTGGATCCTTAAAAGAATAATTAAAGCGGAAGAACCTCTTAATCAGAACTTTGGAAGCTAAGCTAGCTACAACAGAAGCTACTGTCAGAGATCAGGTGAACACAGGTCTAGAGCTAGTCAGAGCAGCCAATCAAAAAGAAATCGAGTGGCTCAAATCTGATCTCAAACAAACACAACTGTCGGCCCAGACCAGTCAGTCACATATAAGCTAGCAAGAAGATTTGATAGGGCAGTTACAGGAAAAATTAAATTTCCCAAGCTATTGAAATCCGAAAAAGAGTGTCAGCAGCTCAACAAGATTTACTTGCTAAAGTGGAAACCATTCAAAACCACTGCCAGAACATTGATCGAGTGCTAGAAGATATCTCTTTGAGAGAAAGAGAATCTAGGGAAGCTCGGGTATCTTTCCAAGGGGTTTTCATAGCCACGACGAAAAAGGAAATGGGCAGTAGTTCCAAGCTCTCTATCCCAGAGCAGACCAGAGGTAACATCTTGCTGAAGGCATGGGAGCGAAACATATCAGAGAGTAGAGAACGAGCTAAAGAGGTAAGAAACTCTTGTGAAGAAACCTTCAGCTTGATAGATGAAACTTTGTTGAGTCTCGATAATGGAAGAAACACTTGGACACTGGGCCAAATTGATATAGATAAGCACATGCTCAATATCAAGGAGAACGAGGAAAAAGAGCTTGCTGAAATATCACAGATCAGCTAGACTGACATAGTCCAAGTGGATAAATGGTTGATAAAACCAAGTATACAGTTATGTTCCATAACCATCGAAGACCAACAAGTGGGAGGAAGGTTTCCACAGTTAGTGAAGGATTGTTACACTTTTGAGGAAAACCACCAAGCAGAGCCTTCCAGGTTGATAGCCCAGTTGGTAGAGAGGTGCGTCACTTGCACCAAGCAGGCGAAAGGACAGGTTTCCGGTACCAAATCATGACATGTGTCTACCTGTTCTATTTTTAGAACCCGAAGAGTAAATAAAGGAAGGTGATCCACCTGCATGAAAGATGACAAAGGCAAAGAAGAGAAACGCTTGAACTTCCCATTTTGTAACTGAAAATTTCGGGAACGATTGAAATTCAAATATTCAGAAGTTTGTATAAATAGGCATTTTGAAGAAAGAAACATGGTTGGACCTTTTTGGCCAATTGTAATAGAGACTTTTTCATTTGAAATTTAATACAAAGCAATTCGAAGATTCCTGATTCTGTCAAGACTGAGTTATAAGTTTGTTTCCTCTGTCCTCTTATATTCAATTTCATTTCGCATATGTATGTCTTATGAATGTTTCACTACAATTTAGTATAACCTCTACTGTGGTGATCAACTTTTAGAGGTCTAATCGTTTGCAGTTTTTCCTCTGTATCGGCTATCAGTAGGTACAAGACCTGTGAATTTTTTAGATCTTTATACTTTATGCTTCGTCAAATTTCTTCATGTCTTTTTATTCTTCTGTTTATAGGGTGAGATTCTCCCTTGATAGGATCCTCACATTATAGATATCTTAATGTGTTCTCACATTTCTCACATGATTTATTAAAAAGTTAACTCTGTTATGGGAGAAGGCCTTTGGTTTGCATTCTATCTGTGATTTCATATTCAAGAGTACTCTTTATACGATCCAAAAATTGAGGCAACATCCTAAACCTTGAACTTTCCTTTAACTTTCCCTATTCCTCTATGACTGTTCCCATTGCCAGACAACCCAATATTGAACCCAGATTGTCAGATCAAACCACCATGGCTTTGAACCTTTTTGACACCATACTTAAAACAACCACCACTCGGGTAGAACTCGAACGTTCATGGGCCTCCATTGAATGAGATAAGTATCCAGGAAATTTTGGAAGCAAGATAGAGGCAATGTAGAAATCAGCCTTAGCTTCCTTTCCTGAAGGTTGATCCTCCCCCATTTTTATATTTCACACCACTTTCAGATGCCTAGACCCTGTACTTTCTAGCCTTAAGTGCAGACTCTGGAACAACATCTTTCTGGTGCCATTGTCAGGGAACAAAGTTACGAAACCTTTTCCCTGGGAAAACGACATTCTTAGTTCCTACCCTTTGATAGTGAACAAAGGGTGAACACCTTGTTAAGGCTAAACTTTCATTATTCACTTGGTGACTCCACGTTTAAGTAAGCTAGCTTCCAGGCAAAGGAACACCAGACAAAACCCGAATGGTAAACATACCACGCCCATTTTCGATCCCGAAAAAATATTGAAAACAAAAGGTTCCCTTAAGCCAACCATTGTCGTCTACCAGCTTAAGTACCCACAAACCAAGGCTAAGAGTTCTTTTGAACCTTCAACTTCACACAATTTCCCCCCTGAAACCATCAACCCAACTTTAGCTCTCCCTGAAGTTAAAAGTGAAATCCATCCGACAACCTCTGGCGTACATAAGGGTGAAAATCCTGCAGTAAATTTATCAACGATCGTTATTCCGCCGACCCTTCAGTTAGATTTCATAACCCCACCTAGTCTCAAAAAGTATACCATATACTCATATTCCATGCCTGTGGGTTCTCCTGATTCCATCTCTTGCAAATCCGAGGAACCAAGCCCTCACATCCCTTTTCACCTTTCTTCAGTTTTCTCATCTCTCGAAGAAGCTAAGGATTCACTTTTAGTGTTCCAGAACCCTCTTTATAACGCACTGTTTTCCTATCCCGTATTACCTATGGCGGATGTCGAAGGAGGATGCGGAGAGGTTTTAGGAGGGGGAGGTGGAGGGGCATTAGGAGGAGGAGTGGGGGGGCAAGGACCGCCCCAACCTCCTAGAGTTTTTTCTAAAGTAGTTGTAAGATATGCGCCTTTGGTCATGTTTGTCCCTCTTCATGACTTTCCTGAAAACTACATGAAAATCTTACCTAAATTTACAAGGGAAGGGGACTTGACCGCAACCAAACATATAAATTTCTTTGATCAGTTTGCAAATATCCTAGGTCTCAAACACGAAGACGTATACTCGAGGTTGTTCGTCCAGACTTTCTAAGGACAGGTACAAACCTGGTTTTGAAGTCTACCCACAGGTTCAATATTATCCTATGATGCCCCAGAAGACTCTTTTCTTAGACAATGGGGTGAAAGGAAAGACCATTTGTATTATTTGACCGAGTTTGGGTCTTTGAAGAAAAAAAATTCAGAAACTGTTATGGAATTCATTCTAAGATTTAACAAGTTATATAATAATATCCTAGTCGAAGTTAAACCATCCCAACTTGCAGTCAAGGTAACCTTTGCGGGAGCCTTCGAACCTGATTTCTCACTTCTTTTGAGAGAAAGGAGAGGGGCTACCCTAACCCGAATGCAAGATGATTTCATAGAGATCGAATCTAACATGATCGCTTCCGACAAATTGAAAACAAAGGTAGAAATGGGAAACTAAGAAACCAAATGTTTTAGGGAACAAGCGGGACCCTCAAGGCCTAGTAGATCCTCAGATGATAAAATCGATGATATGGCTAGGATAATCAAAGAGCTATCAAATAAGATTTCTAGAATGGAACTAGATCAATCCAAGGCAGATCCTTTCATGAAGAGGGAGTTCATAAGAAACCCCAATCCTCAAAATCA
>SNQJ01S0043940.1:0-17109 GCA_010110895.2 Picea sitchensis | reverse complement strand
TTTTGGTTCCCCAACACAGAGACACAATTATTTTAGGATTCCAACCTCCTTTTCAGCTTGTTTCTTATTCGGTAGAGAAAATAGGCCTATGTGCAGAGGGAAAACGGGCCAATACCTTTTTAGTTTCTCTGATAAATAAGCAATATCTCCCTTTTATACTGTATGATATTCTATCTCTCTCACTAGTAGTTTATCAAATACATATTTGGGTAAACAATGTAGTGGTCCTGCACCCCCAAATATTCTGACATAGGTATAATACTTCTTCATGTACTAGACCCTGATTCATTTTAGGGATTTGATAGCTCATGGGCATATCCTATGTGGGTAAGAACCAAACATTTCCTTGTGCAAGAGAGCACGAAAAAAGTCACAACTATCAAAAAAATTATATTTTCACTTAGCCTTCCATAATTGAGAACAATACACATGGACAAGGCTTTGATCTGGGGTCCAAGACCAATTAAAGGAAGAGAAACAATTGGTCTCACAAATCACGTCTATAAGATAGAATGACATGTAAAAAGCACTATTTTTCATACCTTTGAGGTCTAGAACTCACTTTGTGATGCTGAACGATAGGATGCTATCCCAATTAAAATATTTTTTAGTTTTAACTATTTTATAAGCCATAGGAAACCATTCCATCCTAAAGTAGGTATTAGTTTCTTCACCATAGAGTATGCAATAATAGAATTTATAATTCCATAAGTGATTTTTGAATACTGTGTCAGGACATTTCTTTCTCCCATTTTTGCTAGCCATTATTCATCAAGGAACCAATCTTCCATCAGGTTTTCTAAATCCTGGTGATCAATCCCGAACTTTCCCAGGAATGATTCATCTAACACAAAGTGGGTTCTGGGGTCTCATACCGAACCTTCAAATCTTTTGTCTTGAGCGAGGAAATTGGTAGGCCTGAAGCATTGACTATCAACCCTGTGTATTTCTATAAATATGTAAAACACCATCTTCCAACATCATTGTAAGGAAAGAGTTACGAGCGAGAAGCTACTGTGTGGATGCTACTTTTGAGGAAATTTATGTATTCATCACTATCTACATCATCAGGTGGGAATATTTCATGTCAAAGATATTGTAATAGCTAAGGTAATATTCCATCTCATCATGGATTTTTGTATCAAAGATATTGAGAGAATATGGAGCTGTAGCAGGAATAAGTGCAAAGGTTATTTGGAGTTTCCCTTTTCTAGTTAGCATCCGAGACATTTTTCCACCTGCATAAACCATACAATTAAAAAAAATCAGCATACTATCACAATGATATAGGTAAAATTTTACTAAATTGCCTTATGAAACACTCACCTGTAAACCAGAGATAATAATCGACAGAGAAATTGATTAGACTTTTGCAATAGTAGTGCTTATTCTTCTTGGTAGTAATACAAATTAGTAAGGTAAATTAAGTCTCCACAATGTTTTAACATTTCCCAAATTCCCTCCAAATCCTTTTGCAATTAATGAAAAAAATGTATTACAACTCTGACTTGGTCAGATTCGTACATGGTGCCATACGCGTTTTCAAAAAAAGTCCAGAGATTATGACCATTAATCATATCATCAGGGGAGTGGAATTGATATGAGGAAGGAATTGTTGATATGATGTCGTCGTCAGAATTTTACAAGGACAAAGCCTATTTGATAAAGATTGTAGAGAAATCTTCTAATGACAACACCTTTAAGTTTGTCATTACCTTCGAGGAAATTCATAAAGGTTTTCAATAAGCTTACAAAACTTATTAATCCAGTCACTTAAAATAAATCCTCTCCTTTATCGTTATGGTATTACATTAAAATAGTTGTGTGGTCCAGGTCAAGGGATAATGTAGTTTTAATGGTTTTGATGTAGTCAGGGATCACTAAACATATCTCATTTGTAGGATGAGATTAAGGTTCAGTCATCGACGATCTATTTAAGTAGTGTCATTGTCGGCATTTTGCAAGGGAAATAACAGAGGCATACCCAAAGTATTTACTGACGAAGAAAAGGTTTCACTGAAAGGAACCAATGAGTAGGAGATCACCACATGTGGGAATAAAGGTGATACCATGAAGTGACGAGGAAAATGGGGCCCAAGTATGGTAAAATAAAGAATCATGTTAATGTGGGCTTAGGGACCAATCTTGTCATTCCCTTTGGATGATGATATGGCTTCAAAAGGGGGNGATTCAAGGAAAACTCATGAAAGATTACTTTCGACTACTTTCCCCCTGACAACGACATTGTAAAGGATTCGTCGTTGAGATTTTGGTTTTGAGAGTGTTGAATAGTGGGAAGTAAAGAGATGGTGAAAATACAAAGATCAAGTTCATATGAATTGAAAAAAAAAGGCGGGGGGAGAAGCTTTGTAGTTGTTAATGTTTCACTTTGGAAAAGGGTTTGGAGCTTGTAGAGTAATGTATGAATGGTATGAAAAGATGAAATTGAAGCTTAACAAAGAGTTTCTTCACTTTGGATTCAGTGACCATATGCAAACATTAATATTGTAAGTGAATAAATATTCAGGTAGGTAAAGAGTAGTGCATTGCCAAATTTTGGTAGTGTGGTTCACCACCAAAACTAATAGTTTTGGTGGGTTGTTTTGTTCTCAAAACACTACCCTACCTACGATAAGGAGCTCTATGCCTTGGTACAATATTCCAAAAAGTGAAATAACTATATTATGTGAAAGGATACAATCATCCACACATATCACCAACCACTACATTATTTGCAAGCCTAGAGTAAGCTACAACAAACCAGGCATGACAAGTGGATGGGGTTCTTACAACAATTTCATCTAGTCATCAAGTATAAGAAGGGTAGAAAAAATAAGTTGGCATACATGCTTTCATGGCCACCCACATCAAAGTTTACAACTTTGGGAACTCTTATGCAAATGGATCCTTTTACACATGATGCATAGAAGATGAGGACTTCAAGGCCACTGGCTAGCTAGCTATCGAGCTATGTTAAATACTAGGCCACTCGGAGGAGAAGGGGTTCCATTGTTTTCGATTGTATCTTGTTCCATAGATGAGTAGAATATCTGAGGGTGGTATTCTATGAGCATAACAGAGGAGTAGAGATTTTGTAGTAGCTATACAAGCCATATTTCAAAGGCAACTCCACAGAGCGTGCATGTTTCTTTGTACTTGCATTATTTCTATACTAGAGAAAAGATAGAAGAGCAACCTCACCTTCTTGCTGGGTTTTCTCACGTATTGGGTTCCCCAGGTCATATCTTGTGTCATTTTATGGATGGTGTGTTATTGTATTTTACTATTCTCTATTTTCCACATTTTATCTATTTCATGCATAAGCAGAAAATCAATAACTAAATATTATGGAAACCTAAAGGAATTTAACCTTCATACATAATCAGATTTATTTATTAGATTTGTTGTGATGAACTATTCTAGTGGAATATACACGGTAGTTTATAGATCATGGAATCCCTCTCACAAACCCTTCCACACTCTAGGGAGATTAGAGAATGTATAAGGGAATCAAGCCCTACCTCTACCCATAAAATTAAAAAACCCATAACCAAACCTAAATTATCTAGACAAAGTAGTAGTCTAAAACTTGTTAAGTTTTACCCAAGTCAAGTTCTTTACCCATAAGATTTGACTTCAAACCTCCTCTTCCCAAGCTTTATGGTGGCATCACAGATGGAGTCACACACTTAGAATAGATCAAAGCTTCTTCATAAACCAACTCTTTGTATGGTAGATCAATAGCCTCTATCTTCTTTTCAAATCCTTCATAAACAAAACCTTCCAACATGTAAGGGTAAAGAGAATTTCAAGAAATGCATGTAGTGAATCGTGCAAACCCCACCTAACCTTAATTTTACTATAAAATTATTACCTTTTGTTTGGAATATGCTAATGAAAATAGAGAGCACGAAGAAGAATATGCTTTTTTTAACTTAAACCATTATAAACCAAGGAATCCCATACTTCAATTTGAAGTCTAACCAAGTATGAGCTTAAAATTAAAGTTTTATCATTATTATTATTTATTGTCTAAGAGTATGAGCTCCTCCTATAAACTTTAGCTTAAACCATTATGTCTATGACTATCAAATCGTTGCCTTGGGAACCACATAATCCACAACTTTCAATTCAAAATCGAATATGATCAAATCTTACCTAGCAAAGCATCTTGTCCATAAATTTTTAATATGTTTTCCCAATAAACAAAAGTCAACAAATACATGTGAAGATTACAACATGACAATTTAATAAAAAATTCATAAATATATTTTTAAATTGTATTTTCTAATAAAACTACTCACTCAAAAATTCTTAATTGCATACGTGGATAATTTTATCCTTTATAAATACTACACAAAATAATATTAATATATAATATAAAACTTCTTCATAGCGTTTTGTTGACATTACCCCATTACCATGTAAGTATCTTACAATTATTACCTAAACCACATGCAATTTTAAACCCAAATAAACATTATTTGGCCGCATCACTATCATATTAATCGAGATAAACATTATTTGTCGACATCACTATCATGACAATCGAGTTTGTCTCATATTTTAATATTCATACTACAATTTTATTAATTTTTCGTGTGTGGTCATCTAGAAGTTTCCGTCCAAAACTTTTATATCAATAGATTAATTTCTCATTTATTTGTATATTTTATATAAATGTTTCACATGCAAACATAAACGTGTTGATAGATTACTTTTCCCATCCATTTATTTATTTTATATATCTTACATAAATGTTTCACGTGCAAACATAAATGTGCTATAAAACTAAGACTCGATCTCCTTCTCTACGCTACGTTAGTGTTGGTTCATCAATAAATTGGTTGATAACATAGACCCATCATCTCAATCACTATTTAACTCGAGCATTTATATGGTATGCATATAACACTCATTTATCACAAAAATAACCCAAAAATAATTATAAGCCAGGTCACTTAGCTTCGTGGCAGCGACATCGATGTTGGTGGCATCGACGACGTCATCTAGCTTGGAGGTGGTGGCAAGTTTGTTCATCATGGTAATGATTGCATGATGATGGAAATTATAAGACATGAAAAAATTTAAATAATGTTTTGAACAATATAACAACACTTAGCTTTGGGGTGGTGGCAAGTTTGGTCATCATGACAATCATTTCATGATGATGACCATGAACAAATTACAAGACATGAAATTTTTTAAAATAGTGTTTTGAACAATAGGACACCACTATAGGACACCACTTAGTTTCAGGGTGGTGGCAAGTTTGGTCATCATGACAATTATTGGATGATGCTGATGCTGATGATAAATTTTTAAGGTCACGATCAAGCTAGACACCAAATTGGTGTATGAGACCCCCTTGTTTGTGGGACAAAGGACCACCTCCACACTGTGATTTGACTACTAAAGCCTACAGAGGTATACATACCTTACCCCCCTTTGATTGTATGGATAATAGTAGATGTTGACCAATTGGTGACTCCATTCACCAATAGAAAAATGTCTTATTAAAGGCATTTCCAACATGTCTTTCTCCCAGTTGATACACCAATTTAGGTCATCTCTTTATCTCAGGCTCTCTCAACCCAGATGGTGCCATTGTAATATGTGGCTAGATTAATGGGGACCTCTCAAAGAAAAATGAGCATAAAATGCTCTCATAGCTAAATCATCACTGCCTACCATTGTTACACATTATTTTGGTCACTTTGGTGATGTCTCTACAAGTGATGTATTCAGGCTCCCACAAGGACTTTTTGCCTGAGAAAAGTGACCGTTGTCTTCTTCCAAAAAACATATTTTTAAGATGAGTTCACAAGTTGCCTATGTTATAGGGTGCGAAAATCCTTCATTCTCGCAGGCAACCCAAACTTAGGGTGCGAACTGTTCGCAGTCTGCTCTATAGGTAGGGTGCGAACCTGTTTCAAAACATGGAAAAGAGAAGAGGTCACGAAGGTTCTAGAAGGGAATCTTCTAGAAAATGAGTTGGCATTCACATGGTTGGCATCCTACTAATTTCTCAGATTTAGTGGGATCATCCTCATCCATGTAACCATCTCTCCTTCTCCTATATATTAAAATGTTTCTCATGGAAAAGGTTAAGCAAGATTGAATGAAAAATTGGTGAAAGAATTGTGTGAAGAAATCTACTTGGATAGAAGCTTGAAGACTCTATTTGGTCTATCAAGTTGTATTGGATCTTCTTCATGCAAATGTAGAGCAAGTGTGTGTGTTGGAACCAAGGGTCACTGAAAGGAAGCTTGTGACATCAAGGCGATCTGGTTGTATCTTCTACTTTCATTTAATATAATACAACGACATGTCTCTTTCCCATAAAATCACTCTTATTTTATTGCATAACTCCTTGATCATATGCATAGATCGACATTGAATATACTTTGTTATCTTCACTTGGGTTGGTTTGTGTAGTCTTGGACCTGATTTCACAAGAGCATCGAAGCAAAGTGGGAACAACAGAGACCTAAGGAAGCAATATAAAGGTATGTCACTCATACCTTCTTAGTAGTAGATTCAATGACCACAACTTAGAGAAAGAGTCATGTCCTGTCCTATTTTGTTCTAGATCTAGGGAGATCTATTAGTGTCCGCACCTACCGATTTATCCAGTAACAAAATTGGCGACTCCACTAGGGATACAACCCATTTTGGTGGTTTTTACCTGGACATTTTCTCTTGACCTACCCTTTTTCATTCCAAATCAATCTCTGAGTCTTGAGGAGATCCTCACAGACTCCCTGGATCCAAAAGTTCCCTCAAAAGTTCTGTCATTTTTCCAAAATTTGCTTGATTACAAACCTTCTCGCACTGCACCTTTCTATAGCCTGCGAGAATCACTGAAGTTCGCACCCTAGTATTCAGTTCAGTGTGAACTTCTCGCAATCTGCCTATGTCTAGTCTGCGAGAATCCTTAATTCTCGCACTGTACCCCACTGCCAGACTGCAAACTCACTTGTAAAAATTTTGGATTAAGTCTTTTGTGTCTTCAGATGCCCAGATTTGTTGGTGTGTCTGGAAAGAATTTCTTTGGCCAGTGATTGAATGTTTCTTGACTTCAAATCTCGCGAATGATTAGTTTTCGGAAATTGAAATCTCTCCTTGATCATTTTTTCTCAATTTTTACCTCTCGACCTTTTCTTAACAAGGGTATAATCTCCAATTTTGAAATTCGAGTGCTTGTTTGGTCGAGAGCCTTTGATTGGATTAAAAGTTGGGATTAATTGTCCTTTTTTATTGCTTATTTCCTGGAAAATTGTTACCCATGTGCATTTGGAGAGACTGGTCTTGTCAGTTTGTTATTTTTATCTTCATTGAATGATCGATTTGGGTGTTTGTTGTGTATTTCTTTTTCGTTGGTTGCTTACTTTTTCTTAGTTCCATCCCTGTTGCTTGGTTTCTAATAAAAAATTAAAAACATTTTCTTTTTTAAAAGAACCCTTGTATTCGAAAAATATTGACATTCAAGTATTGAAAGTGAACGGATAGGGAATTTGCATTGTTCATGATTGTTTGATATTACATTTCAGAGAAGATCATACATCATAGTTCACATTGTTCCAAAAAACTCCTCTTTCCCTCCTGTAAATATGATTCATCGAACAAAAAATTGTATCATTCATCCCTATTTACGCATTGTTGGGTCAGAGTCTCACACAACATCGGTTTCATTTCCATCTCCTTTTTGCGTAACAATAGCCTTTAATAATATTGTGCAACTTTAAAATTCAACTAGTAACTTTTTCTAGGGCTTTTTTACACCAACATTAGCTAGGCTAGAGCTTTGGAATAGGCAATGAGACACACTCTCCAAAGCACAAAACACATAGTAGTATCTTGTGATAAGGAGTATCAAATTCCATTTGCAGCATTTTGTCCTGGGTATCTCTTCTCACACAAGGGTCAAACCTGAGGTCGCTTTGAGATTGACAGAGTTACTCACCCTACTTTGTTGATCTCGGCATAGAGATTGCACGTATTACAAGGATCACTTGAAGGTATACCCACAATGATGAATGGAAGCCTTTCAAGTTGATTTTGGGCTAGATACCCTACCCTTTCATGTGGATCGGACTATTGACTATCCCCCCAGGCATCATTGTTGTTTATGGTAACCTTAGTAGCCTATCTTCTTAGGGTCTTACACAAGGTGACTGTAAAGGGGCAAGTCTTCACGGTACCTGGAATCGACGTTGGTCAGACTCACTCGGGCTCCTTGGAGGGTATACCCACGATTGTGTGTGGGAGCTTGCACCATGGTGTAAGTCCGTTAAGCATGTCGTCAGCGTAACCTTTCCACCTTGGCCCAGCCCCTTCTTGTCTCGTCATCGCGACGTTGGATTTCATCACCAACTAGTGACTTCGGAATTGGAAGGTCTTGTTTGCTTGGTTTTGCTTCCTAGATTTTACTAGCACATGCTGTTTGTTTACCCAAGTTGGCCATAGAATTTCTTTCGTAAGATTCTAACTCGATCACAATTGACCCTCCATGTCATTCATGTAGAATGCAAGGCCTACCCCCAGAAGATATAGAAGGTTCTCAACCCTTGCCTACCAATTCACCAGAGGGCTCTCCTCAACAGAGTGAAGTCCAAGACATTGCCACTCCACAAGTGGAAGGAACTAACTCTTTAGAATGGTTCTGAATTACCAATTCTCGAGAGGACTTCCGACTTCCTCCCAACTCCGAGAGACGTATTGTTTGAGTGAATTGTTCCGGAGATATAGTTGTTCAGTCTTCTAGATTACCAACTGGACCTTTCATAGGACCTGAGGGTCAAGATCCTTTTTGGACTACTGGAATTTTTAGACGGGATCTCTTTGACTTAGGAGCAGGCGTTGATATCACTGTCACACATGAGCTACCCAAAACATCTGATCCAGACGCAATACCTTTTACTACTGCCTATAATTTTCTTGGTACAGACACTCAACCAGCTAACCACATCTTGACTATCCCTCTACAAATGGTCCATTACACAATGGTCCCAGATACTACGAGTCCTCACACCGGGATTACAGCGGCTAGCCAAGCCCCCATTGGCACACCGCTTTCGCCTAGATTCACCCCAACACTTCCGCCCAGATATCATGCATTGAATGCTTCTATTCCCGCTCCTAGAAAAATCTCATCCAGGACTCCTAGCATTTCCACTCCTTCTGGGCACCATCTCGTTCCCAGTTTCATTCTAACACTTCCTCGACCCCCTTTCAGAGGACCTCTTCAATCCTCTATCAGAGGCACTGACCCTAGTGGCACCATCCCGTCTTTCACACCTAATTACTAGATTCCTATAGGTTGACATTTTCGCCAAGGAGGCCAAACCCAATCCCCTTTTGTAGGAAAAATCCCAATTGGGATGCAACCCCTGATTGGAGAGAAACCCCCACTGACCCCGTCTAATGGACAAAACATACCTCCATCTTTTTCCCAGTATTGGAATTATCTTATTCAAAATAATCCTCACTCAACTGAGGGGCAACAGCCTCAAGCTAGCTCCTTCATACCCCCTAGTAAAGACCAAGCATATCCAAGCACATCCAATCCTATTTGGGTCTCGAACGCTCAACCCCACGCCCATGTTTAAGGGTACAAACCTATGAATTACTTGCCTCCACACCAACAACCGAATCTACCCAAATCTTTGCATTATATGCAAACTACTTATGGTCCCACTGGTCTACCAATGGGACTCCCTCCCCAAAGTCACCAGTACCCACATGTGAATAGACAGTTACACTTCTTAGCCACCCTGGACCTCCTTGATCTATCAATAATTTTAAATGATTTGATTTGTCACTCTCCTCAATGGTCCACCATACCAGCCAAACTACCATCCGATATCCCTAAATTCAATGGTAAACCGGGAGAGGACGCGAACAATCATGCAATGACTTTCCACCTTTGGTGCTCATCCAACTCCTTGATGGATGACTCTATTCATTTACGCCTTTTTAAGCAAACCCTCACAGGTTCCGCTGCGAAGTGGTATATAGAATTACCACGAGGCTTCTTCATCGACTTCAACACCCATGTTAGGGCTTTCCTCACCCACTACCAATTCCCGATCCGCTACGAAACAGGAACCGAAATTTTGAGTTCTTTCAAACAAACCAAAGACACTCATATCTCTGATCACATTCATGAGTGGTGATGGAGACGACATTTCATCAAACTTGAACTTCCCAATCAGTTGTTGGCAAAGTGGTTCACGAAATCATTCATGAACGACATCGCTTGTGACATCGCCATGGGTGGAGTTGTCATAGAAGAACGGGCAATTAGTCGTGCTCAATACCTCGACCTCGTTTACTCACAAACGAGTACTCTTTACGACTTACTCCCTGGCGCACCTCATCCTTCTACTTCTGCTACTTCAACTACTCCTGCTGCTTCTCATGTAGTTGACGGTGTGATTGGCACTTTCCATGCCCAACCTCATTTCATCCAAACCTCTAGAAACAACCCCAAATCCATTTCTTCTAATGTTCAAAATTCTCCATCTCCCACCCCTCCCACCGGAAAGACTTCTAAGGTGAACTATGTTCAATCTGCCCCCGCTGGCAAAAATAAATCCAAAAAAGGAAAGGGTAAGAACAAGGAGGATAAAAATAATCCACAATCTGAGAAAACCAAAACACTACCTATTGATGATAAGGATAAGCGCAAACCCCGATACCCTTGTCTTATTTGTGGTGATGATCACTACACTAAGGATTGTCCACGACGAGCCGAGGTTACTAAGTTCCTTCAAGGGACCCTGAAACCCTCCACTCTGGTCATGTTGTCACAACCCTTCCCTTCTCAACAACAGGCCCAATTGGTCATTCATGACCAACCTTCCCCCTCCAATACATCCTATGTCTTAATGTGTACAGGTGATTCAAAGAAGAATGACATCACACTTACCACTCGAACCAAAGATTATCCTTCCTCCAAAGAGAAGGTTGATGCAATACCTCCTTCGTTGGTCCAAACATCTCACATGACTCCACCTACCAATGGTCCTCTTCATCTCGAACGAACAAGACTAGATACAGTTCTTTGCCCTCCCCCAAAGGGTGTTGTTCTAAAATCTGCTTTCAATCCTCATGCACGTGCTGCCCAGAACTATAGTATTGTCGAAGATCTGGCCCAAGAACCATTCACGATGTCAGCCCTTGAAGTCCTTCAGAGTTGTCCTATACAATGGAAGGCACTATTGAAAGCTATTGGTGGAATCGACCCTACAGATACAAATTTAATAATTTTTTACTTGGAAGATCACATTCCAAGGTTACCCCCTCAACTCACATTCCAAATACAAGTTATTGTCTCCGACAAAAACATTTGTAGAATATTTATTGATGAGAGTGTCTCGACGTGTGTCATGTCTATTATCTGCTGGAAAGCTATCAGCTCTCCTCCTTTAACTGAATCCCACAACATGCTTAAAGCCTTCAATGGCTCTGGTTTTAAGCCTTACAGTGTCCTCCCTTCATTTCCTATTACGTTAGAAGGAAAAACAGTTAACGTTGAAGTGGAGGTCTTTGACGCTCCTCTCGATTACAACCTTCTACTTGGTCATAGCTGGATCGATTCCATGCATGTAGTTGTGTCCACTCTTTTCTGTGTTGTGCATTTCCCACATCAAGGAAAAGTAGTTACCGTAGACCAATTGGCCTTCTTTCACTTTGATGCACGTACGGACAATCTACCTTTCATTGCAAAACCCCCTTGGATATGAGAATGTCGGTGTCGGTCTTCTTAAAGATTCCTCTTTGATGGGTACTTTCCCCATTCCACCACCTGATGTTCCACATTCATTTGTCGCCTCGATCAACATGATCTCCACCTCTGTTCACGGAACCCTTGCATCTTACGACCCGTGGATGGTACCCAACCCCGATGATCATCTTTTTTATGGCCACGAAATGCCTTTGAGTCTGGTCGAATCCGCTTATCAAGCCATTCAATTGGCAACCCCTTCTACCTCCTCTCTCGGTTCTTTATCTTCGGATCCATTCCGCATCATTTTTCCTACAGACGAGATTATTATGTATGTTATGTCCATGGAAGATACCCCTTGGGACGATGGACATCATCATTCCATCCTCTTCCTGGAACAAAACACCATCAAGGGTTACCAACGAATCTCAACCCCGTCGACTATTGTCATCATTTCTACCGTTCCCGAGTCTACGCATGATATGTTCTACGAAGGGAAATTAAGTAATATCTCACCCACCATCCCCCTCGACATATCCATAAAACCTGGAGTTGTCGAAAATGTGCATATCGGAGCTTCGTGTTCCCACGATGAAGTTGTCACCTACAAGTCTTTTTTCCAAGAATTTCGTGGCATCTTCGCATGGAGCTATGAAGAAATGTCGGGTATTGACCCCGACATTGTGGTACATGAGATTGAAACCCGTTCGGCAATGACTTCGTCCGATCCACCCATGTAAAGAAGCCGCTATCAAGCTTGAAGTTGAGAAATTTCCCAAAGCTGACTTTATTTACCCTGTGGCTCTAACTGACTCGGTTCCAATCTTGTTCCGATTGATAAGAAACAAGGCATAATCTGCGTGTGCGTTGATTATAGAGACATTAACAAAGCTTGTCCTAAAGACAACTTTCCTACCCCCTTCATTGACTAGATCATCGACAATTTTGCCGGAAGTGAAATCTTCTCTCTGATGGATGGTTTCTCCGGATATAATCAAATCAATATCGTACCCGCGAACCAAAACAAGACTGCTTTTATTTGTCCTTGGGGCACTTTTGCCTACCGGAAACTTCCATTCGATTTAAAGAATGTCGGTGCAACTTTTCAACATGCTATGTATTACACCTTTCATTATATAAAGCACATTGTGCAGCCATATATCGATGACTTAACCATTCATTCCATGCACCGTGTAGATCATCCAATACACCTTCGTGCCATTTTCCTTCGATGTTGGTTTTACCATATATGTTTGAATCCCCACAAATGTGTTTTTTGCGTATAATCCGGTCGACTTCTGGGCTTTATTGTTTCACATCAAGGGATCAGGGTAAATCCTTTGAAGGTTGAGGTGATTCTCAATCTCCCTCCTCCTTCCTCACTTTACCAGTTACAAAGTTTGCAAGGGAAGGAAAACTTTCTTCATCGTTTCATCCCGAACTATGCTGAGCTAACTCTTGGATTTATGCGACTGCTCAAGAAAGGTTCTGAGTTCGTATGGGATACCACTGCCGAAAAAGATTTCGAAGCTTTGAAACTGCCTTTAACATGTACCCCATTACTCTTCCCACCTGATTACAGTCGGGATTATTTCCTTTACCTCGCAACCTTGGACTATACCATCGCTATGGTTCTAGTCCAAGAGGATGATTCTCATGATGAACATGTTATTTATTACTTGAGTCGAAATCTCACGACTATCGAAACCAAGTATTTACATGTTGAAAAACTAGCCTTGGTAGCCGTCCAAGTTGTTCAACGTTTCCGGCACTATATCCTTTTACGCAAGACTATGGTGATTTCTAACTGCAACCCTATGCAACACATTCTTACACGTCAATTGATAGGTGGAAAATACTCCAAATGGATTGTAATACTCTAGGAGTTTGACTTAGAATTCGAACGCACTAAGTCCATGAAATCCTTGGTGTTTTCCGAGTTTATATGCGACCTTCCCTGCTCTGAGACGAAAAATGTAGCAGAAGATTCATTACCCGATGAATCCCTTTTCCTGATCAGTTCCGACGACCTTTGGTACAGAGATATCATCATATATCTCTAGACCTAGACTTTCTAGCCCAATTTGTCTAGCACTGACCACCATCGAATATGCTACCAAGCCCGTCAGTATATTATCCTCGGTGATACTCTTTATCGTTGTGGGATTGATTCCATTTTTCGATGCTGCCTCACATTTGACAAAGCTGAGAAAGCCCTAAATGACTATCATTCTGGAGCTTGTGGTGGTCACATGTCTGGGTATGCTACTGCCTAGAATATCTTACGAGCAGGGTATTTTTGGCCTTCTTTATTCAACGATTGTATAATTGTTGTCCAAAAATGCCATGCTTGCCAAACCTACAACAATAAAATACGATCACACCCTACTCCTCTACACCCTGTGGTCTCCATTGGTCCTTTTGTGAAATGGGGTATCGATTTCATGACATGTCACCCTCCCTCGGCCAGGGGGAATGGATACATTATTGTAGCCGTAGATGATTTTACGAAATGGGTCGAAGCGATGCCAACATTCGACAATACCAGAAGGAATGCATAATTATTTATATTCAATCACATCATTGCTTGGTTTGGTGTTCCTCAAGCTATCGTTACTGACCACGGTAGCCACTTTAGAAACTTCATGATGTCCAAAATCACTGAAAAGTTGGGTCTTCTCCATGAAAACTCAACACCCTATTACCCACAAGCCAATGGCCAAGTTGAAGCAATAAACAAAATCCTCATTACCATGCTTCGACGAATGATAGGGATTCACAAAATGAGTTGGCACACAATGTTGTTTTCAGCATTGTGGGCGTATCGGACATTTGTTAAGTCTGCTACCAGGTTTACACCGTTCCAGTTAGTCTATGGTCTAGAATTTATCTTGTTGATTGAATGTGAGATACCCTCCCTAAAACTAGCTGTCAAACTTCTCCCAAACACTTATGTTGAAGAAGAATTTCTATTGTATCTCATGCAATTAGATGAAAGTTGTCGCGATGCCACTCTAGTTATAGAAGCCCAGAAGAAACGCTTCAAAGCCCAATACGACAAGCATGTTAAGCCACGCGTTTTCTTCGAAGGTGACCTGGTTCTCCTTTATGAACAAGATCAGGATATGCTAGGAGCTGGAAAATTTGAAGTTATGTGGCAAGGTCCTTGTATCGTCAGACAAGTTTTGGAGAAAGGAGCTTACGAGTTGGTGGACTACAACAATATCCCTTTGAGTGAACCCAGAAATGGGTTGTACTTAAAGAAGTACTATGCTTAAGATCACTGTTGGCATATTTATTATGGGCATACATAAGGTAGAGTATTTTTTTGTCATTGATGGCAAGATCAGCCCGACGATGACGAACAAGAGAAAGTGGCAAGACCAGTAGCACAACGATGATCGCATGGAAATATAATAAGTGTAAACTCCAAGAGTCAAGGAAGCAACTCAGGGTAGAAAATCGTGAAATGCAAAACCACGACTTAATCTCCATTTCGGAGTTTTGGATACCGGGAGTTGAAGGTGTCAAGGACACTCACGACAAGAATGATGAAATTGCAAAATGTGAAACCATGACTTAATCTCCATATCATAGTTTCGGATACCAGGAGTTGGAGGTGTCAAGGACACTCACGACAAGAATGATGAAATCATGAAATGTCGAAAGGGACTATTGTGAGTCTCGAAAACTTGAAAGGAAAAAACTCAAAAATCCCTTCAACCGTCCATTTCAGTGGGTTATGTGAACTATCCGATCACTTCAGACATTTTGTGATCATGAATTTTATAATGTTGGAGTCACGATGACTCGAAGGGAAAAAACTTGAAATCCCGTCAGTCGTTCAATTAAGAAAATAAGGGATCAGATTATGAAGTTTTGTGGACTGTTGATCTGGCTCCATTTCGGGGATTGCGCCTTGGAGTGTCAAGACACTTCTTCATAGGAATTCCGAAATGCAAAAATGATGAAATTCTAAAAACACCTTTTGGTGTAGGCTGTGGTCACTGTCAGTGGTCATGTGAGAGGGAGGAGCTAGCACCAAGCTAATCTCCTTTTCGGCTATCGTAACATGAAGAGTCGAGAATCTTCACCATAGGAATGTAGAGATGCCAAAATGTCAAAATGTGAAATGCTGAAATCAACGCTAGACCCTGTGCTTGTAAGCCAATGGTGTTGGATACTTGGAAATCTGATCGAAGGGCTATTGTTGCTTTTCATGATTAATTGTTCAGTTACGATTCAATTAGTAGAACCGGATCATGGTTCTTGGACGGTTGGGGTTTCAATTGCTGAAGCGTTGTTCTAGGGGTTTGAGGGGTAACAAAAGGGGTTGTAGTGTATAAAAGAAACACACAGTGACTGTGTGTGGTTGGTCATTCTGAATGAAAAAATTAGTTGAACTGTAAGAAAGGGAAAATTATAGTATGCATAGTGTGAGACCGATAGTATGCGTAGTGTGAGACCGACAGTATGCGCAGTGTGAGATAAAACACAAAGATGAGTAATAGATGAGGAATAGACAGAAGCAAGAGAAGAATTGCAGAACAACTTGAAGCATAGCAGAATTGCAGAACAAGCAGAGGAAGAGAAGAATTGCAGAATAGTTAGAAGCAGACCAGATTTATAGAACAGAGAAGAAGTGGTAAGAATCGATTTATCTGTGTTGTTGGTTATTCAATCATTTATTTATAATCAGGGTGGTAGGGTGGTTCTAGGGAGGAATGCGGTCCTCTGATATTCAAGTTGGTGCTTGAATATTGGGAGTTGTAGCTTCCATCTAGTTGTGGCTAGAAAACAGGGTGGCAGGGTGGTGCTTGGGAAAACACAGAGTTTTCTATATGCAAGTTGGTGCTTGTATAAGTGGAAGTAGGTGCTTCCATCCTGTCGATGTTGGAACACTCAGGGAGTTGGTGCTTCCTTCTAGTGGGTGCTAGAAAAACCAGAGAGTTGGTGCTCTCAAACAAGGTGGTTCTTGTATAAGTGGAAGTAGGTGCTTCCATCCAGTCGGTGCTGGAACAATCAGGAAGTTGGTTCTTCCCTCTAGTCAGTGCTAGAGAAACCAGAGAGTTGGTGCTCTCAACAAGTTGTAGCTTGTAAAACAGAGGTAGTAGCCTCACTTTGAGTTGGTTCTCAAACATAGATCATGTACAGATCTTAAAAGACTACCTATCATTTCAAAGAAGAAGAGGTTTTCTCCCTTTATAGGTTTCCTTGTGAAAATCTGTCTCTGTGTATATCTTATGTGTGATTGATGCTCATTATTTATGTTGTTCATATTATGTATAATATTGATGGTCACTTGATGAAAGATTAAAGATGGCTTAATAGACTTAATATGATTTAAGCACAGTAACAACTGATTCACCCCCCCCCCC
>SNQJ01S0043939.1:161060-176171 GCA_010110895.2 Picea sitchensis | reverse complement strand
CCTAGGTAGCCTAAAGTAGGGGGGTTAGGGTAGGACCCTAACATCTTGACTCCATCGTCCAATAGATAGACATTGTTTTTGATAGTCCACCACCACTTTTTAACCTTACTCTAAAAGTATATTTGTTCTATAAATCTGATTTTTATATCAAGCCTTGCAATGATAGGTTTCCTAGGTGATGTGGGTGATGTCCTCAAGTTTCCTAGGGTTTGTGCTTGGTGATTGGACTTATCTTTTGTACAAATCTTAAAGGTAATAATCTCAAAACCTAAATATCTTTTAGAAGGTTTTTAAACCTAATAACAAGGAAATCATTTTGAGAAATATTCAGAGAAACCACATTATTTTCATTGGTTTGTCGACATTTCGGATCCATATCAAAATCCATCTTGGAGACATAAAGTCTGAGTTAAAAAGATGAGATGAGTAGTAATAAATACTAAAAAATGATGAAAAGCTAAGAGTCCGCTCTCTAGAAACCCTAAAATTATATTTAATACTAAGCAATAATATTTTATAATAATATTAAAATTGAAATTAATTAGTATTTAGGAATTATCTATCTTAATAATAACATATATTTAGGGTTTAATGTTAGTTTTATTAGTAATAGGGTTATTAATACTATTGAATATGTACTAATACTAGTGAATAAATAAACCTATAGTAATAATATTAATAGTATTAAGTTTAAGGTGTAATAATGTTAGTTATTTCTCAAAATAACTCTCTTAACTAAAATATTTTTAATAAAAGAAATTAAAGAAAAACCATAAAATAATAATAATAATAATAATAATCTATTTTTAAGGTCATGGTCAAGCCAGCACACCAAATTGGTGTATGAGACCCCCTTGTTTGTGGGACAAGGGACCCCCCTCCGCCCAACGATTTGACTGGTAAAGTCTACGAAGGTATAATATTACTAGTATTAGTATCAAATTTAGGGTGTAATAATGTTAGTTATTTCTCAAAATAATTCTCATCACGAAAACATTTTTAATCAACAAATCATTGTGAATAAGCCATACCCTTTCTATAGCTATTTCAATTTTATTCAATCTACCATGAAAAATCAAATAATTGTCTTATTATACCTACCTATACCCATGGTATATAGCTTTGAGTTAGGCTTGACTTTCTATTAGTTCATGGTTGACCATAAATACACACCCCTTTATCCAAAGTTTTAAAAAATAATTATTTATTTTAAATTTAAATCTCATTTATCTGATATCTTATTGGCCAGAAACTTTGAAGTCTTATTGTTGCCTTCACTTCCCCAATGTTATTGTAATAATTTTTTATTTTTATTTTTATATATACTATCAAAAGTTGGGAGCCCATTTTGCAGAATTTGTACTAAATCTTATAGCTATCAAATTTAGGCTCTTATCTTATAACTATCAAACTTCATACGATGCGCATGCTAAGACCTTGCATACTGATTTATTTAGACTTTAATATTAAATGTATTTAAATATATCTATTTTTATTATTGAAATTTCACTTTAATGATTAAAATATCTATGTCATGCAGTGCTTTTGAGTTGCAATTGAATTATATGACATGATTCTATGCCATATCCAAATTAATTTTTTGGGCGATCTATTTCATTTTTATTCAATGTATCATGAAAAATAAGTAAATTATCTTATTTATTTATAACTTAATGTTAAATGTGTTTAAATATATTTGTTTTTCATATTGAAATTTGACTTTAATAATTAAAATATCTATGTCATGTAGGTTTTGAGTTGCAATTGAATTATATGACAGGATTCTATGTCATATTCATATTTAATTATTTTTAGTGATCCACTTTAGTTTAGTTGAAATGTTTGTCTCAATAATTTCAATCTTCTTTAATGTATTCATATTCATTAAGAAGGTAAAAAAAAAATTATTATTATTATTATTATTTAAATAATTTTTTTAAATTTTTTTTAAAATATTTCTTTTTAATCTAAATAAAATTAACCTTAAAACTTTATTTAAGTTGAATATTTAAATAATATCCATATTTAAATAAACTTAAAAAACAAATCAATTTTATAAAATGAAAATATAAATATACCAAATTTCTTTATATAAAATGAAAATGATAAATATACCCATGAAATTTAAGAAAAAATGTATTATAAAACAATCATGGTATTTAGAGTATTGAGATATTGTACATAATTCACATTAATGGATATGAATGATTAGAGGGACACAATCTTATGATGTTGATCTATAAAGTGATTGTGTTTATTCAACCTTATCTTTCTTTATAAGGCAAGAACATTACATACCCACACATTTATTTAAATTTCTATTCAAATCAACCAAACATTCTCAAGAGGTTACATGCTTATGTGGTGAGCACGTGGAAAAGCTGGTGACTACCTTTGTATTTTTGTTTTGTTTTGATTATTAATGTCATTGATGATCTATGATTCCATCATAGAAATAAGCAAATAAAGGTCACGATAAAGAAAACAAATATAGGTCACGATAAAGAAAACAAATATAGATGAATAATTAAAAAAAAAAAAACCATTGTTAACACATTTAAAAAGAACAATAATAACATGTTTCTATTTTGTATAAGATATAATTTGAAATGGAAAAATTGATAAAAGCAATTATATTTATTAAAATATTCATAATGTATATAGATATTTTGTTATATATATTTTTAAATTTAATAATAATTACGCCGAAAGGTGTATACTTATTGATAATGGGGAGAATTGATCATCTTTTAATCTAAAATTCTAATCTAATGGCTAACAATTAAAGATGTTAGAATATTCTTAGTCATCCTCCCAAATCAATGAATGTGATTTACTCTTCATAATCTCCTTGTATTTTTGAATGCATCTGTTAACCTGTTTACTTTTTAACATTTACCTAATCATATTAAGAAATTACTATAGCAATATATGATTTCCACGTTTAAATGATTAACGTTTAACATTACCACGTTTAGATTATTAACCATGAATTTTCTCACCTGTCCCTGCGTTTTCCTCAGGCGTTTTAGTGGTCTGCGCATTTCATATCACGTTTGGATTATTAACCACGAATTTCTTCACCTGTCCCTGCGTTTTCCTCAAGCGATTTAATGGTCTGTGTGTTTCATATGCCATCTACGTGTTTCATATGCCTTTCGGCATTCATCAATCACAATTATGTGACTGTGCTAGTTATTATATAATGAAGTTGTAGTCTTCAATATCTAGAATAGTTGGTGAAGGAATGAGTTGTTCAAACACTCTATAAGTGAACACTTTGTAAGTAAAAATCATTGATTCAAAACTCATGGAAACATCTCAAATCAAATCCCAACGACCGACATTGAGTTTCACCATTAGTTCTTAATAAGGGACATTGAGTTTCACCATACAACTTACATTTAAATCATGCATTCTGAAATTGATTGCTTTAAGCCCTTTTTGTTACAATGAGTATAATAATTATTTGAATCACCGTATATGATGTCTCAAATCCTATTTGTTTGAATATAGTAATGGTGTGGTCAAGAATCATAAAGAAAACATTAAGTTATAAGTTTTTTAAGTTAAATAAGGTCAACCAAATCACACCTACATTGTAAACATGAATACATAGAAGTATTCTTGCATATCAAAAAACATTAAATATAATGAGATAATTATACTTTGAACATAGACTTTGTGGTATTTTACATATTTCGAATTAAAATTTAAATAATTAATATTACACATAATTAAATGAATTTTTTTAATATAATATGTGAGTTAAATAGAAAAGATGTATTGTATGGTATAATGTATTGTGTATAATGAAATAATTGTTATTTGGACATAGATTTTGTAGTGTGTATAATTTAAATTAAAATAATTAATAATATATAATTAATTAAAATAATTTTAATATCTTTGGATGGGGTAACATATGGGTTACACGTGTTAATGGACGGGCCGATTATGAGAGCAATTAAAGTTCTTCACCATCACCCTCCCTTCTTGTCTAGTTACGATGGTTCTCATGCATAAGAGTCAAGCCTTAGTGCGTTGGGCTTTAATGGAATTCCAGGCTCGGTTCCTCGGCTTCAGTACGATTGTGGAGATTGTCATACACCTGCACTAATGGATACCAGAGTCATCAATGCCTCTGCCCTCCTGGTCTTTTCACTGTGCGAGAAGTTTTATATGGGGCACTTGGGCCCAAATCCTAGCATCATTTTGTTAATTCTGCTCCGAGATTCAGCTAGTTTTTCTGCTTGCCTGGTGCCCTGCACAACCATGCCACGAGAATGAGGCAAGCCCCGACAAGGGTCGACCTACTATAGCAGGTTTGGATGGCACAACCGCCCAAGGCCTGCCTCTCGAGCTCTCACGCCAGGCGGAGACCATCCGGGCTCTTCAGGGCGGAACTGGTATGCGCAGGCTCCTTCAGAGCCTTGGCCTCACCATGGCCTGGAACTTGCCTCTCGAGTTCCAGTTCCAAAAGAGGACCATTCAGGTTTCTCTAGGAAAAATTGGTTCGCGCAGGCTCATCAGGAGCCACGTCCTCCCACACTGAGAGTCTCCAAGGCGAATGCCTAGTGGAAGAATAATTTTGGCCCAATTGGGAAACATTCTTTCCTTTCCTACCTTCAACTGCCCTGGAGAACTCGCTTGCCACCTGCACCACCAGTCCATTGCATGAGTCAGTTGCAATGGGATGCATAGTGGAAGAAGAAGCCTTACCTCTAGAGGACCACTCGGGGCACAACTCTGTTGCCTCCATGGAAGAAGACCCCGTCACGGACTCTACTGCTGCCTTTGACTCCGTCGCTGCCACTTTGGAAGAAAACCAGGTTCAAGAGGACCATAGTCACCCAGCTCCAGAATCCTACAAACTCACGGAAGACCACCTGGTCTTAATCTTTGAGATGAGAAGGGACCTGGCCGAGCAACAGTACCGCCAGAGTTTCTTCATCAAACGTCTGGATGCCCAGTATGATTCCCTATCAAGCAAGCTTGAAAAGAGTCGTTGCCCGACGTGTTGTTATCCCTTCACCTTCAGACTCCATCAAGATGGATGCCCGAGCTCGCCACATGCATAACATTCTCACAAGTTTTTTTCTTTGGTTTAATGGCTATTTTTTTGCAAATTTTGCCTACGCTAGTCTCTGGTTCAGGTCCAATAGGCTCAGGTCTAATAGGTGGTTGGGTAACTCAATCCACCACCTGTTTTGGTTTCCATGATAGTGGCAGAACATGTGGCAAGTCCCCTTGTTTGTATGTCGACAATTGTCGTTTTTCTTTGAGCTTTGGAACTATGAACAGTTGTCACATCCATGCGTTCTGGTTTCCACCACAGTGACAGAACAATTGACTTGCTATCATGTATATTTGAACATGTAAGTTTTCTGCTATGACAAGGTAATATATATTTTTATTTACAAATATATATATATATATATAATATGATGATGATAATTAAGATTACTTCGATTTCTTTAAAATTGTATTTATATATTTAAAAAATTATTAAGATAAGTGTTCCAGGATTACTATAGTTAAAGATCTATACAAGCCAAATAGAAAAAATAGTGTTACATTATGTATGTAATAAGATAATTATACCTTTTATATAAACTTTGTGAATTATCGCATAATTAAATGAAATTATATTTTTAATATATTTTATAAGTCAAATAAAATAGAAGTTTCACATTATACAATATAATGTGTGTAATCTTAATACATAGTATAATGAAATGCGTTTAATATCTCTATACGTCAAATAAAAAAGATTGTTAAGTAATACATAATGATGTCATGTTAATACATAGTATAATGTGGTGTGTATAATATTATGGAAATAAAATTGAAAACCCTTAAATAAGGGAATTTTATATTTAAAAAATTATTTTTTTAATGGTTTAATAAATGAAATTTATATTAATTAATATTTTTTATTAAATATGATTAAATATTGTTAATATTATAATATTTTATGTGAAAAAAATATTATAATTTTTTATGTGAAAATATATTATTTATAATATTTTTTTTATAATTATAAATATTTTATTTATTTATTTATAAAGATTTCTTAATCTTAAGTCACATTATCATAATATATAATAATATATATTACATTACTTTTCAGTAACTTAGAACTCTTATTTTCTTTAATTCTCCCCAACTTCGCTCTCATCTCTTCTCATGTTTGCAGAGAAGTCAATCAAATTGTTGATAAACTTGTCAACGCAGGGGTGGAACTCACTCATGGTGATCTCCTTTGTTCACCTTCCCACACCTCGAACCACCCCCTTTTTGTTGATTGCTTGACAATGGTTCTGAAAGACATCTCAACCTCGGATGGGGTGTCATCCAACAAGCCACATCCACCTTTACAACATGCACGTCACCCACCCCCTCTCTCTTAGGGTGGTGACCCGATGACGAGCATTCACTAAACCTACAACCACATATGCTAATGCACTTGAAGTCATCCTCCCTCTTGTATGAAATTCGTGTGGAATTGATGGCTCCTTAGCCTCCCTCGCAGGTTAAATTTGTCAGGCATCTTCTACAAATGGCTCATTTTGAACTTTTCTCAGCATCGTGATCTCCTCTCCTGGTGCATGCTCTTCTTCCCAAGCCTGCTCTCCTCCTTCACTCTAAGAATCGAACTCCGGCCTCGCAAACCTTTTATGCTCCCTCTCTTCCTCGATGTGACTTGCTATGCGCTCTCTTCATGCCTAGAATCTGAGGATGCTTAATCAAAGCAGGCGCATGATATTCACAGAGTGGTCGGCCTCCTTTCATTCCTCATCCCTGTTGCACTTGTCCCTGCCACAATAACATGGCCCAACGTTCCCCTCATTCCACAGGTGAATACACAAACCGTAAACCGCTCGATGCTCCACCCTTGATTTCTGCCACTCCTTTGCTTCCTCCCAATCCAGATGTTGCTTCCAGTTTTTCCCCCACTCCTCCACCTCATCCCAACTTCATTGATGTTCAGAGAGAAACAATCTAGGATTTGTGCAAGGATAATGCATAAATTAATTTCCTCCAGGAGCTGATAGAGAAGTGTCTGGACTGGCTTCTGGATTATGGAGCTCAAGACCCTTCTCAGCGCCGCATGACAAAAGAGCTACTTCAGGCAACAATGAAGCCGAAATGGTCGGACGCGTCAGAACATGCTTTCCCACATAGCTACACAAGCAAGTAATTCTCACGGTCTGTTATTTTTTGTTTCTCATAGCCTCTATCTGGCCTATCAAGCCACATAGCTATCTTTCTTGTTTCATAAATAGGCTTAGCTTAGATATTTTAAATGTGCATCATGCCAGACTGTTAGAAAGCAACATAATTAGCATAATATTATAGAACTTTATCTTTGATGATGGAGATGGTTTTCTTTCATGGCAACTCAACACAGTCTCTCAAAATGTAAATTTTGATTCTGAAAAATAATACAACTATTTACTTATAAAAAATAAAATAATATATATTACATTTTAATATATAATAATATATATTACATTTTGGTGCATAATATATTTTTTATAAAATTCTACATTAAACTAGTTAACAATAATTTAAGATTATAATTATTTAAATTTTATTAATTAAAAAATTTAATAAACTTAAAAATAACATAAAATTAAGATTTGGATTTCTCACACATATATAGATATATAGTATCATCATATGCATTTCACATATTTGCAGTGTCACATTTTCTTAATAATTTTTTATGTACTTTATATATTCTAACATTATTTCCAAGTAGTTTAAAAAATATCACTAAAATCCAAAATAATTTTTCCATAAATTAAAAATCATTATTTTTATCATTAAACAAAACTTTTTTAAATATAACAATTTTTAATATCATTAATAATACAACAATTTTTAATATCATGAAAAGTGTAATGAAGAGAAATATTAAAATGGAAAATGATCATTGAATCATCTTTTCTCAACACAACAATCTTTTAAACATAATAATTTTTATATCATGAAAAAGTGTAAAGAATAAAAATATTAAAATGGACAATGATCATTGAGTCAACTTTTCTAAACACAACATTTATAATATAAGGATAAAGTGTAAAGGACAAAAAAATTATATAAACATTAATATTGGTTTGTATATGTGATTGTCTCATCTTTAATAACAAACATTATAAATATGATTAGAACACTTTATAATTTCTTAATGAGTTATAACTTTATAACTTATTAATACTTAAGAATATAATTATAATAAGATATAAATTATTAATTATTAATATTTAAGAATATAAATTGTTAAAAAAAATGGAGATATCTTCACATACATAAAGAAAAGGAAGACATGTGATTTCCTTTGCTCGACCTTATCTTTAGGTATACCGTTAGAACATGCCATGCCCTACCATTATCTGCACGCTTCAATTTATATGCGAGTCACGCAATAATGTCACTCTATTATCATATAAAACTTAATATATTTACTAAACATCTCCCCATGTATACAAACCATTGACTTAATAATAAAGATATTCTAAGGGCACATGCCCTAATTTTCAAATATTTTCACATCATTGACATGGCTTTTAAGAAACCTATCGCTTTGGCACTTTTCATGGAATTTGGTTTTCTTTTCAAAAATCTCATGTGATTTAGTGAGACTTGTAATATTAAGTAACAAAATTTTTGAATAGGTCACATGTATATACCATATTAATTGAGTAATAAGCATTTTATGCATATATCATATTGTTATTTGTAATATAAGGTAAGACAATAACGTAGATACACTTACACCCACACTATTAAAAAAAAATTACACTTACACCCACACTATTAAAAAAAAATTATATTAAAAGAGGTTGTAAAGACAATCATCCCTATAAACCTAAGTTAATTTAATATTTATTAGTGTTGTTACATAAGAAAATAAAATAAATTTACCATAAGTATTGTAAAAAGTTAAATCCATAAAGAATAAATATTATAAATATAAGTTAATTTAATATTTATTAGTGTTGTTACAAAAGATAATAAAATAAATTTATCAAAAAATTGTAATGTTAAATTAATCAAGAATAAATATCAAAATCAAATGGATTAATTATTTGAAGCAAAGAATCATATCAAGTAATAATTAGTATAATTTCCATGAAAGGAGGATCTTTATCTCCCAAGGGTTAACCCTTATCCATTTATTAAAAGTTTAGGATCAATCAAAATTGATTCTCATCTATCTTTTCCGTACTCAAGATCTATACAATGTTCTAGTTCGGAGATGACCACTGGAATAGACAATAACTTTTACATCACTCTTGGCACACAAACAATGCAATTAGCTCTATGTCAAGAGATATTAGAAACATAAACTCAAGATTGAAGAATGTGTTAAACCATCCAATAAATGCTCATAGGAGTCCTTATTTATGGTGTAAGACACACTAGCCCAAAACTTTAGCAACTATAATATATGTGTCACCTTCATCTCCACCTTACTCATCTAAAGTTAGATTTGCAAGTGACGATAAACATAAATTAGGGACCATCATTGCAGCTAAAATGTATATAATGTTGTACACTTCTAAATAAAATATTCATTTATTGTTTTTCAATTCTAATAAAATATGTATAGTGTTGTACATTTGTGAACAAATATTCATTTATTGTTTTCCAATTCTGATATAAGTTATTCAATCTAATCATATACCATTTTATGTGAAACTCAACACCCCACATGAATGTACCTACTAGAAGAATGAACTTTTAGGAATGTCAGAGGAGTAGTCAATTGCAAAATTTAAAGGGCCCAATCCTAAGTAGATATAGAAAAACTACAAAACCATGAGAAGTTCTTGGTGGTTTAGTTATTTGGACACACAAGTGGAAATTGGATTGCAATGCCCCTAAGTATTTCAATCATTTCCCTATATGTGAGTTGCGATGCATCGAGGGAAAACGAGATACAAGATTTTTTTGGCTTCTAATGGGGATTTCCAAATGACCTTCATCATGTAAAACCAAGTTTCTTGCTTAGACTCAAGTCTCCATATCTTATTTAGTCTTATGTCTAGTAATTGATTAGTAAATATTCATTAATAATGATTAGTTATCTTATATTTATTAAATCCCTTTGCTCAGTTCCACCTCCATTTGTCTCGCCAAGTTTGCAACTAAGGAAATGATTGTTTCAAATGAGACTTTGGATTAGATCATAATATGCTTATGAATGTTTTTTAGATTAAACTCAGTGTAAGGGCCAACCATCTCTTCCAATCTTGCATGTAAACATCATAGAGATCTCTATTAGTCATTATAACAAAAATACCAATTGGTGAAAGATTTTGTAAAAAAAATCTCCCTTGTCTTTTTTAAGTAGATGTTTCAAGCAGAGGCAAGTGGCTAGAGTTTTTAGATGATTTTTTTTGTTCAGTGCACTTACATAATATAGATGCACAATTTCACTTTAATATAACATGGATCGATGTACAACCATTTCACAAGAACTAGTGATCATACCATGTTCTCTAAATGAGGTCAAAATATTTTATAGAAGACATCAATAAGTTAAAATTGATTTTAGAAGGGGTTATTTAAAAAAAATAATTGTTTGATACATCCTATAGAGATAAATGCACTAGTGTTTAACAATTCCCCACACACGGAGGTAGGTTTAAATATCTTTAAAAATATTGGTCATTTTTTCAAAAAAATCCATGTCATATATTTCAACCATGTTGTTGCAGTTTAAAATATCACCAGATACCTACAAATGCATCGACACATTGAGACATATGGCACATTATGGGTAGGGCAAATAAAATAAAAATACCAAACCAAAAATTCATTTCTATCATTCACTCGGTGCTTCACACCCATATAAGATCTAGTGTTCACTATACCTTATGACCTTCCCGATGTTTAGTGCTATTGGACTACCTAATTCCTTGATTCCATTGCATCCATGGTGGAGTTGTGTCCATTTTTTATTTTTCCAAGCAATACAAAAATTTTCATTTGTTCTCTATGTGGCAACCATGCCTCCTTGATGGAGAAGACACTAGGTAAATTATTTGTTATCCCTTAATTTACATTTTCAATAGATTAAAATTTGGCTTTAATTTGATTGTTTTTTTAATTTTTAAAATAAATATTCGTAAATGCATCCATGACACTTGGCTCACACCATCTATTAGTGCCCTCATAGGTCGCACCAGTGAGTGGTGCTCTAATCCATCATAAGCTCACCAAATAGATACTTATAATTATTCATTGAAATTTCCGAGGCTCTCTGGCACACTAATAGATATAATAGATGTTGGAGTTGAAGTTGCATATAATTATGCAACATTTATAGGTAAAACTACAAATATCACTTAAACAAAGTATACACAACAACTAAATGTACTAGAGCCATTTTTTTTATTATTATGGAACATTTGGGTTATGGGTCCACCATGCTTTGCTGCACCACTTTAATTTTGTCATGGCATATAGAATTTCAATCATCTTATAAATCCTAAGATATTACAATACCCTAAGTATGAATTGCTCAACATGCATGGTGAAAAATATTCTTAATTATTTCGTTTAATTTGTGTTTGTATTGTGACTAGCATAAATTGCACTAGAAACTTAATTAGCAACTCACATTTACAAAGTTGTTCAAATTTATCATACTCACATTGCAAAACACAAAATGAAAGCTTCATGTATCATCCAATCTAAACGATAACATGGTTGAAAACTTAGCTATAAAAAAAATGCCAAATAACAATTAATATAATTCAACCACATTTCTAAGTCTAATAATGACTAAGAATCTTATGTTGATATCTAGATATAGTTGATACTTGGATTCCTTCATCTACAATTCACTATCTTGAATATTTTTAATAAAACATTTTTTAATATCTTTTATTTTTCTTAAGCTTAATTATCTCTATCTTTATAAGATATTTTGGGTGGTACAACATCATTAAGCCCATATGTCAAAATCATTTTGTTTTCATTGATGAAAAATTTCATTTTATCTTATAAATTTTTTTGTATATACAAATATATCATTACTTCATAGTCAATGTACATCATACTAGTTACACCATTGTCTATTCATAAACCTCTTACAAAGTGAACATGATTCATTTTCATACAATGAAAACTAATCTTTTTAATTAACTATAAATTCTATAAATTCTTCAAATGAATTCCATGTACACATAATAGAACTTCTTTACCAAACATAATGCATTTAGAAAACCCTTATGAATGTATCAATTCCATACCATTTAATTGGTTTGCTCTAATAAAGAGTACTCTCTTTTCTCTTTATCCCTCTTCATTACCTCTCTAATATCATCACTAGTGGAGAGAAAATAAAGAGAAACTCCCACATGTGTTGTCATATTCATATTCAACAAATCTTTCACCACCAATGTACAAATTTAATTCAAATGACTCTATTGGTCAAAACATGTGACAAGTATCCATCCAAAATATCAAATCAATCACTTTTTCATACCATACCATAAATTTCTATTTATAATTTTCCAAATCATAATTTTAATAAATAAAAACCAATAATAAACACTAGATATACGATATTATTGATCTACTTGATCGCTCCTTGAACATCTCTATCAACCACTGAATTAATTTGACCACAAAACTTCTAGAACTACAAAAGTGACCACATTCTTGCGCCATCAATTATAGCAGTGTGGGGCATACTCCTCCCATAACTTACCGTCCACACCGATGGACACTGTAACACAAATCAAACTACCTAGTAAAAATATTTCCCTACGCTTCAGACAACTGATAAATAAATATTTTTAATTAATTAACTAATAGGAATTAGTAGTTTGGACGTATTGTGCACATATTATTTATTTAATTAATTAACTTCTTAGTTAACCTATAATATAATTAACTTTTTTTGTCAACATATAATGTGAACTCTTGCCCGGTCATGCTATTTATTTTAAATAAATAAAACTTCTTCAGGGATTGTCTTGTTAAAGACAGAAATAACCCCGTGTTACTTGATTAATTTCTCGTTAATAATATCGGGAGGATACATATGCCGTGCCACTTCGTTAATCTGTCATTAATAATATTAGGAGGACACATGGAGATCCAGAGTTCGATTCCGAGCCCGTCCAACTTTCATTTGGATTTTCTTCTGGAAAACGCTGGACGACCGGTATCAGACAATATGAAGGACCGGTAGTGGAATTAAATAAAGACACAGCAACTTTCCAGATCCTACCATACCGTCAACTATCCATTGTTGATTGGTAGTTGGCCTCTCTCCACACGCTCGATTTTCATTTTACGCGACAGATCCGGAATCGACTCCAACCACACGTGATTTTTTAATTATCATATCATTGGCTACAGATTACTGTAATGGTAATTTCCGTTGCTGCGGTACTGGTGCAGAAAATAATGAGCCACAACCGGAGTTCGAATCCCGCACGTTTAGATTTGAAGCTTATCCTGAAGGTTAAATTGGGTAAATGGTTCGATTATAAGTAGACATTTTTGGTAGAGGCAGAGGCAACAACGGGAGGCAGCTGAGAAAAATGGCGAAGGATTTAGAGGAAGTGGCTGGGGAATACGTTGGTCTGTCGGATAATGTTAACAAGAAGAACGGGATTTATAGGCCTGCAATTCTTTGTGTTTTTCTGATTGCTGTTGTAGGACTCTGCGGGAAGACGATCTTCAACAAGCCAAACGATGGCGAAAAATCGGAAGAACGGCCGGCGGCGGCTGAGTATGTGATTTCGAGGGGACGAATCGAAGGTGTTTCGGAAAAGAGCGTGGGGGCATCGATTTCGCCGTATCCATGGACGAATGCTGAGCTCTCATGGCAGCGAACGGGTTTTCATTTTCAGCCTGAGAAGAATTGGATGAACGGTACTGTGTTTGAAGAAATTTAATACATTTCGATTTGCTGTTACTTTTATTTTAATTTCTTCTGCTCATTCTGATTGTTGTCTATTCCTGTGTGATTGCTGTGTGGGGGATTGGCGCTGAATTGAACGTAAGCAGATCCAGACGGTAAGATTGTTATGTCAAAGATCCGGATTTTTTTTTTCAAATATGGAAAAATGCTTTGTACTTGTACTCGGGACTGTATAGGTTTAACTTTTCTTGATACTATCTCAAGATTCCAATACAATAAACTTTGTAGTGTTAGATTTTGTTAATACTTTTTTCTAATCCACTTGTCACTTATTTCAGTAAGGGAGTAGAATTCCATCGCTGTCAAATGTCTCTGGTATTATTGGGTCGATAAAGCCATATTCCTTGTAATGGAGTAGAATTCCATCCCTGTCAAATGTCTCTGGTATTATTGGGTCGATAAAGCCATATTCCTTGTACTGGAGTAGAATTCCATCCCTGTCAAATGTCTCTGGGTATTGGGGTTATAAATCCATATTCCTTGTAGTCATAGCTGAGGCTGCTACTTACATTAAGTTCTTCATGAATCTAACCTTAACTCTATACCTAAAGCCAACTACTATCCCTATTGCAGTTTAACATCCAGGGGTATTGATTCTTATTGCCATGGAATATGTTATAGATTGGAGTGAAATAAGTTTTTTTTTTTTCCTTCTTCAGGGCCGTTGGTGTACAAGGGATGGTATCATCTGTTCTATCAATACAATCCGGACTCGGCTATATGGGGAAACATAACATGGGGCCACGCTGTGTCGAAGGATCTGGTGCACTGGCTTTACCTCGATTTGGCCATGGTTCCCGATCATTGGTACGACATCAATGGCGTCTGGACCGGCTCCGCTACGATCTTGGCAAACGGGAGCATTGTGATGCTCTATACGGGATCCACGAACGAATCCGTTCAAGTCCAAAACTTGGCCTTTCCGGAAAACGCCTCCGATCCACTTCTCCGGAAATGGGTGAAATCGGAGGCGAATCCCGTCCTAGTCCCGCCCAAGGGCATTGCGCTCAAGGATTTCAGGGATCCGACCACCGGCTGGATCGGCGAAGACGGAGCGTGGCGGATTACGATTGGATCGAAGCTCGAGAAGACGGGCGTGGCCCTGGTTTTCAAGACGGAAGACTTTGTCAAGTATGAAGAAGAGGATATTTTGC
>SNQJ01S0043939.1:145615-158158 GCA_010110895.2 Picea sitchensis | reverse complement strand
ATGCAATGCTTCCTAGGGTGAGTTTTTACTCACCATGTTCGATCAAGATCAAACATCTTCAAAGTGAGCCTTGTACACAACACTAATTCCTATATTGACTTGACAGTTGCAGTGGCTATTGACCCATGCATTTCGGTGAGATGGATTAACGTCCATAGGGACACTTATCATATGATGTTTTCTCAGTTGTAATTGAGTACCTCATCAAGCCTTTTTGTGTTAGAACTCAATTCTAAAGGATCAATCTATTTTGGGGGTGTGCATTCAGCTCTCATTGCCTTAACAGTTTGGAATGTGCATTGGAGATTGACTCTCTTTTGGAGAGGAGCTTTTATCCTTTGGTTTTTTTTCATTTTCTCTGTTTATGAGAGTTTGTATATGGGTGCATCATCAAGCCTTGTTGTTGGGACCCATCTTTGTTTTCTCTTGTTTTTTCCCTACGTTTTGCTTATGGGGGGTGTTGGCGTTGGTGTTTTCCAACACATCCAGCTTCTGTGAGTTGTAAGCTTGTGTAGGTTCTCAACTAAACAAGTATTCTTAGCTATTTGTTGGGTCTCTTCATTCCTATAAATGAAGACCCTCTCATGTATTTTTATTCATTCAGATAATTCAAATTAATAGATTATTCTTGGTTAATATGAGGATCATTCATGATTTGGATTGATCCCCGGATCTCCACAAAAAGTTGCAAATAGTTATTAAAGTCTTAAAGCTCTAATATTCCAATTAGAGATGAGGCAATCTTACCATATACATACCATTATTGTAGCTTTTGTATGGTTGAAGTAAGAATGCCATGGTTTCATAAATAATTAAGTGTCACCCATAAACTACGTCCTTTTACTATTGACTTGTGCTTTATCCAAGGTGAAGATGAGCTCTCAAGTGGAAACGCCTTCAATGCATGTGGATATATATATAGAAATAGTGACCTCAAAAAAATATATATAGAAATAGTGACCTCAAAAAAATGCCCACATATGCTTGTATCCATGTGTGGAGCTTCTTTTAGGGAGGACCATATAGCAATTGTGTTATCCACACATAAGGCTCAAATTGGGACTTTATCTAGTATTGGAGTTGAGAATTGCCCTGACATTTTCCTAAAAGAAGGAATGTTTCATTAAAGAATGAGCTTTATCCTTCGTAACCCCATGTGAGTTATGGAAATTCTTGGAAGATTAGTAAAGGATCTTATCCCTTTGTCCTTGGTGCTTCTATGCAAACAAAGTATTAATTGTAAAGTGGACTCCTTTTTAATGTGATATTCATACAAGAAACCATTGTTGTTTAAGTGTAATTAGTATAGCCACAAATTTGTGGTTGGTGAACGTCGAAAGGATGGTTTGTAAAATTTGAATCGTTGGGAAAGAGAAACGGCTCAGAGGTGGATGGAAGGAGTCGGAAGGAGTTGGCTAGAAGGAGGCAGTGTGTCCAGGACGTGGCTGGTGAAGGCCAAAGGTTTGGGTTGGCATAGAAAATGAAACCCTAATCACTCATACGGGCAATCGGCTAGCCACCATAGTAAATTTTAAATATGATTAAGTAAAAGTAAAAAAATAAACATGTAAAATGATGTCTTTATAATAGTGAGAAAGTAAGTGGTTGAAATCACAACCATTGATTTATTGGGACTACTAAGAATATTCCATCAATATTTAATCTTGTCCATACAAAACTGATTAAGCACTAAAAACCTATTAAATGTGCCCATAATCAATAAGTGTATGCCTTTCGATGTAATTAACAAAGAACAACCGTTGTTGATCCAATCTCCACTTCATAATATGAATATGTTTCTTTGTACCAATAATCTTCTTTGTAGCAACCACTGAATTCTTGATGGTCACTTTTAAAGTGAAAATCCTTATGAGAGATTTCACAAAAATCCAAAATTAATTTCACAAAAATCCAAAATTTCATATCTAAGTAAAAACATAATTTATGAATTTTATCAAATTGTTTGTCAGTGTTGTTTTTTATTCTACGTTATGGGGAGTAATAAAAGAAGTATTCTGAATTCTTGATGGTCACTTTTAAAGTGAAAGTCCTTATGAGAGATTTCACAAAAATCCAAAATTTCTTATCTAAGTGAAAACATAATTTATGAATTTTATCAAATTGTTTGTCGGTGTTGTTTTTTATTCTACATTGTGGGGGAGTAATAAAATAAGTATTCACAAGTTTTTATAAATAATTGGTTACTAGTTTTCTCCTCCTGTCATTAGCCAAATAGACTACTTTCTTAACACGCAAACATTCAGGTTGATTCCACTGGATTACGAGATCTAATCTTGAAATTCAAAAGAGTTAAACTCATAACCAATATCATAACCAATAACAAGTATGATTAATTCATTTATAATTCTAAACCAATTTAACTATCCTCGAAGCTAGTTTATTTATTTATTTTATATAAATGATATTTATAATAATTTATATCTTAATAAGATTAATATTTTTGTTTTAAAAAATCATCCAAAACTTACACCACACAACCAAGAGCATTTATTGATTTTCTGGGCATTTATTGATTTTCTTTTAAGAGTATTCAATTTCTCAAAAGCACAATTTAATAAAGAGCTTTCCACCCAATAAGGAAGTTGAAATTGAAATTCGTATTGCATTTGTTTGAGAGTGCGGTGAGATTCAAAATGCTCCATTCTTTTTTTTCAACAAGAAAAAATACGCTTTATATTCAAAAGGATATAAAAATGTACAAATCTATTTTTGCGGAAACCACAAAACAAGAGCTATGCAAGTGGAACAAGCAGTCCATACAAAACAAATCTGTTCCTTGGCAAAACCGAGACCGTTCCAGATCCATGGGAAGGCAGCACTAAAAACAAAAGGTGGCCAAATCAAAGATTGATCATGGTGGTAGGTCCTTCATTGCCTTCCTCCCACCTTGTAAAACAAATGCGTCCCGATGGCAAGAACAAAGCTTTTTTAGAAAGGGTGTCTGCCTCGTTGTTTTCCTCTCTGTAGATGTGAGAGAAGGTGAGCTTACTAATCAGATGAGTGGCTTCACGAGTTCTCTCCTTCCAGCTTTCAAGGGCCGCCACATGGAAGTCTGCACGCTCACTCAGCCAATCAATGATAATTTTGGAGTCACCAAGGAGTAAAAGCTCATCTGTATGCAGGCGACTTGCCAGAATGAGAGACACCCATGCTCCCAAAAGTTCTGCCTTCATGTTGGAACCGTGCCCACAGTTTAGAGTCCAGCGGAAACACGAATGAGAGTTTAGAGCGATTTTCCCTCCCGCCCCACAGAGTGAGCCACCTTGTTGTGCTGCTCCGTCAAACCAGGCAACAACCCTATCGCAAGGAACTTCAAAATGCTCCATTCATGGAAAGCATGACACAAATTTACATTTTTTTATCAAAACATTTACTTTCCATTGTTAGCATATGTGATTTGATAAATTTCATCTATGGAAATGGAATAGGGTTTCCATGGAATAGGGTGGTTAAAAAATTAAAACTTTCAAAATAATAGTTGGGTGTTTATGCATCATGAAATTATATATATATATATATATATAATTTTTGAATAAGCATGCTATAAGGAAGTATGATGAAAGTAAAAGCATGTTAATTGAGAAGTGGAACTAACGAGAGAATGAACATAACAAATATTTACACCATGTACTTTAGATATTGAGGAAGGAAGAACATGATGATCAAAATGTTGAAGTTTGAGTAGTTTCATAAGATATTCTTATTATATTTGTATTGTATTAGACCAAGTCAAAACCCTAAAGAATAATATTATGTTGTATTTGTAAAGTCGGCCCTATTGTGCCTTTTTAAAAGTCAAATGTAAATTAGAAAGTGTCAATTTTACAAGTCGTCCCTGACCTAACTACATGGTGACTCAACTTGTGTTTATAAGAGGCTAGGCGCCTCATTTGAAGAACACACACAACATAAGTTCTCTCTCTCAAGGAAAAGTGCGCAAGTCTTAGGAGGACACACAACTATAGAGTAAGGTTGTTTTTGTGGAGGGTTTTGGTCATCTTGTGGAGGTCTATCTTGGTCTAGTGGTGTGCTGCCCTATTTTGGGTAGGGTTTCTAGTCTATCTTCTGGTTATCTTCTGTTTTGTGAGATCTCTCTTGGAGAGAGACATTGTACTTATTGACAAATCTGTATTGAAGAAGTTTTTCTGGGTTTTCTCCTCCAAGAGGGTTTCCCAAGATAAATCTTGTGTACACCGTGGATTTCTTTCTTTCAATGATATTTATGTATGCAGTTATTGTTCTAATTGATAAAGGTTAAAGAATATTGAATACACTTAACTGATTAAGCAAAATTTTAACATGGTATCAGAGAAATCCTAAAATAAGCCATTTTCACAGTCTAGAGGAACTCATTGAGGAAAACAAGACCATAGGAAGACTCCCCTAACCATAGCACATCTTTTCCCTAGACTAGTTTTGTAGTTTTCACAGTTTATGAAAATTAGGGTTTCTGCACAAAACCCTAGGTGATGACGTCACCCACCTTCTGAAGGACGTTGGTCAGCATAAATCCATCAAGGAGTTCGCCTAAGGAGGGTGCATCTTTCCCTTGGATCAAAATTCCAAAATTCTCAAGTTGAAAAATCAAGGTTTCCTCATGAAACCCTAGGTCAAGACGTCGAGGCAGTTGCAGACTAAAGTTGGAGCATATCACCTTGGAATAGCACACTCTTTGGTAAGTTCAAAACCTTTCTTTGAAAAGTTTTTATTTTCTTATTGTATTTTCGTCCAAGGGAAAGATGACTTCCAACACTAAGCTTTAGGGTGTTGATAACTTTCGAGCATGGAAGTATAGAGTAATGCTCATTCTAGAAGAGAATGATCTAGAAGGTTTCGTCAAAGAAGAAGTTCTAGAACTAGAGGAAGATTAGGCCAAGGAAAAGTACAAGAAGAACCTTGTTAGGGTAAAGAGGATTATCACATATTCTATCAAGGATCACTTGATCCCTCATGTCTCATCATTGAAGACTCCAAAACAAATGTTTGATTCCCTATCCCGATTATATGAAGGAAAGAATATCAACCGGAATATGACGTCGAGGAAACAACTCAAGAGTGTGAAGACGCAGAGTTCATAAACCATTCAATCCTACTTCACGAGGGTGTCTCAAATCAAAGAACAACTTGAAGTCATTGAAGACACAGTTGAAGAATCTAAACTGGTAATTATTACATTCAATGGTCTCCCAAGATCTTGGGAATCATTCATTAAAGGAATCTGTTCAAGAAGAAATCTAACAAGGTTTAGCAGTCTGTGGGAGGATTGTACTCAGGAAGAAGCTAGATTGGCAGTAAGAGAAGAGAAACTCGATGATGATGAAAATCAAGCTCTAGCAACACATTCAAGAAAAGGAAAGAGCAAGAAAGAGGTTCACTCACACAAAAAGTCTCAAGGGTCACAAAAGACACAAGTTTCAAAAGGATTACTCAAATTGCAGATGCTACATCTGCCAAAAGATGGGACACATTGCAATAAACTATCCTCACTCAAAAGATCAGGTCAGAAAAGGAAAGTATAAAATACATCATGTTCATGCCGCAGAAGACAATGAACCTGATCAGAAGAGAGCCAAAGAAGATTATTCAAGCGAAGAATATGTATTGATATTGTCTCTTACAGTAACAATTACTCATGGAAGTGACACATGGCTTATTGATAGTGGTTCTTCTAAGCATATGTCAGGTTACAGGGATTCTTTCTTAGAATTAGTTCAGAAGGATTCACCTCACAAGGTAAAGCTCGATGATGACTATCAATATCCCATTAAAGGAGTAGGAGAAGCTTCTTACAGATTGGATTTCAGAAAGCCTATGAAGATGAAGAATTCAGAGTTACTTTCATTGATGGCGAAGTTCTCAAGTGGCCAAGAGAAAAGTCTATTGATGATGTTGTGTTGATTGGTGTTCAAGAAAGAGTTAAATTGAGGGGACATTCAAATTCATCATTAGTACACAACACAATTACTCCGAGTGAGCTATGGCATAGAAGATTTGCTCACATACATTACAAAGCATTACTGATCATGAGAAAGATGGTGATAGGTTTGATAGAGATTCAAGTGAATCATGAAGGCTGTTACACATTATTTTGGTCACTCTGGTAGTGTCTCTACAGTTATGTGTTCAGGCTCTCATAAGGACCTTTTACCTGAGAAAAGTGACTGTTGTCTTCTTCCATAAAACATATTTTTAAGATGAGTTCGCAGGTTGACTATGTTGTAGGGTGTGAGAATCTTGATTCTCGCAAGCAACCCTATACCTAACCTGCGAGGTGTTCGTAGTCTGCTCTATAGGTAGGGTGTGAACCTGTTTTAAAGCTTAAAAGGAAGAGGAAGTTACGAAGGTTCTAGAAGAGGATCTTCTAGAAAATGAATTGGCATTTGCATGGTTGGAATCCTACTGACTTCTCAGATTTAGTGGGATCATCCTCATCCCTTTAACCATCTCTTCTCCTATATAATGAAGGGTTTCTCAAGGAAGAGACTAAGCAAGGTTGAATAGACAATTGATGAAAGAATTGTGTGAGGAACCATGTTTGAATTGAAGCTTGAAGACTCCATTTGTCTATCAAGCCATACTAGACCTTCTTCATGCAAGTGTAGAGCAAGTGTGTGTGTTGGAACCGAGGACCACTGAAAGGAAGCTTGCGACATCAAGGCGATCTGGTTGTATCTTCTACTTTCATTTAATATAATACAGTGGCATGTCCCTTTCCCATAAAATCACTCTTATTTTATTGCATAACTCCTTGATCATATGCATAGGTTGACATTGAATATATTTTTCCATCTTCACTTTGGTTGGTTAGTGTTGTCTTGGACCTGATCTCACAAGATCACCGGAGTGAAGTAGGAACAACAGAGACCTAAGGAAGCGATATAAAGGTATGTCACTCATTCCTTCCTGATAGTAGATTTGATGATTGCAACTTAGAGAAAGAGTCATGTTCTGTCCTTTTTTGTTCTAGATCTAGGTGGATCTAGGAAGATATGTTAGTGTCCGCATATACCAATTTATCCTATAACAAAATTGGCGAATCCACTTGGGATACAACTCATTTTTGTGGTTTTTTGTTGGCCCTTTGCTCTTGGTCTAATTTTTTCATTGTCAACCCATATCTGAGTCTGTAGGAGACCCTTATAGACTCTCTGGACCTAGAAGTTCACTCAAATTTTTTTTCCCTTTTCCAATTTTTCATAATTTACAAACCTTCTTGCATTGTACCTCTCTGTAACCTGCGAGAACTTTTCATTTTCGCACCCCACTGTTCAGTCCAGTGCGACATTCTCGCACCCTGCTAGTGTCTAGACTGCGAGAATGCCTCATTCTTGCACTGTACTCCACTACTAGGCTGCAAACTCATTTGTAAAAGTTTTGGATCATGCCTTCTTTTCTTATTGATGCCCAGATTGGTTTGTTCACCTAGGAAGAACTTCTTTTTCCAGTGTTTGAATGTTTCTTGACTTTAAATCTTGCCGTTGATTAGTTTTCGGAGATCAAAAAATATTCTTCATCATTTTTTCTCAGTTTTTACTTCTTGGCCTTTTACCAAYGAGGGTATAATCTCGGATTCTGAGATTTGAGTGCTTGTTTGGTCGAAAGTCTTTGATCGGATTAAAAGTTGGGATTATTATTTCTTTAGATTGCTTGCTGCTTGGAAAAGTTCTTTGTCCATATACATTTGAAGAAACTTTTTCTTGTCGATTTTTATTTTTATCTCCATTGAAAGATTTGATTTGGGCATTTATTGAGTATTTTATTTTCATTGGTTGCTTACCTTTTCTTAGTTCCATCCCTATTTTTGGTTTCTAAAAAAAAAGAAACAAAAAAAAGGGATTTTTTTTTGTTCTTTTAAGGAATCATTAAGAAAATATTGGCATTAAAACATTGAAAGAGAATGAATAATGAATTTATGTTATCCATGATTGTTTGGTTCTACATTTGCAAAGAGAATTGTACATCGTAGTTTGCATTGCTCTAGAAGAACTCCTTTCTCCCTGCTGTAGATAGAATTCATCGAATGAAGGTTTGTATCATTCATTTCTATTTACGCACTATTGGGTCTAAGTCTTACAAAACATCGGTTTCATTCCCATCTCCCTCTTGAGTAACAACAACCTTTAATAATACTGCACAATTTTAAAATACAACTAGTAACGTTTTCTAGGGCTTTTTTACACCAACAGTAGCTAGGCTAGATCTTTGGAATAGTCAGTGAGACACACTCTCCAAAGTACGAAACACACAATAGTATCTTGTGATAGGGAGTGTCAAATTCCATTTGCAGCATTTTGTTTTGGGAATCCCTTCTCACACGAGGGTCAAACCTGAGGTCGCATTGATATTGACAGAGTTACTCACCCTGCTTTGTTGATCTCGGTGTAGAGTGATGCAGGAGCATCGCAAATATCAAGCGAGCGTGGAACAAGCACAACGTATTTTTGAGCACATGATAATTGCTTGAAAATCTTTTTGAAGTTGATGCGCCAAATCTTTAATGAAGCCATTTATGAAGGGGCGCCTTTGCATATTGTATTGGACCTTGAGCGATTCGCTCTCGTCCTTAGTAGATAGGAGGCATTTAAACTAGTTAATGCAGGTAGATAGACTTGAATTCATAGATTAGACAGTTTTAGAAGAAGGAGGGAAAACGAATATAGACACCCTCATTGTACATTGTAGTAGGAGCATGATTGTTGAAGCAGGGAGAGCACAGAGGAAAAACAGAGAGCTGTAGAAGAACATCCATGTATAGATCTTGAATTAATAGAAGAAGTTGATTCAAATCCATGGTTTTGTGTCTGGTCTCTGTGTGTTGATGTTAAATGATGTGCTCACGAGTGTTTGTTTTCCTGTCATGCATTTGCTTTATTTCTGTGTATGTGATTTCATGTTTGAGTTTGAAATCTGAAGGAAGAAGAAATGAGTTTCAATTGTTTCTCTATCTGAGTGAAGATTCCTGCAAGGAGTACAGTTGAAGTCGTCCGCAAGGAGTGCGTTGACGGAGGCTCAGGTAGTTTAACTCTTGTTCTCGTTCACCCAGAAGTGAAATTGGGTTATTGGAGCCGTGCAAGGAGTGCACAGGCTAAGGAGAGTTTCAGTTGTGAATCTGAGCGAAGCATTTGAAGGACTGCTGTCGGTGTGTGCAGAATTGAAAGAAATCAACACTGGGAGGTGGTTGAGAACTGTCGCGAGGAGTGCGTGCAAAGACTCTCTTTGAGGTTAAAAATGTGAGAAGCTCAGGAGGAATAAGGTTTTCAAGTTCATCAAAGAGAAGCATTGGAAGTTTGTGTTGAGGAGTATTTAGAAGCAGGCGTTGCACAGTTGCACCACAGGCGAACAGGTTCCACGGAGGGATCTTGGTTATTCTCGAGGAATCATCAAGGGAAAGAAATCGACGGTTAGAAATTGGCGAGGAGGATTAGCGAAATCATGTCAGCCGTTAGATCTGCCAGAGAAGCAAGTGGGGTTACGGCTGTGTTCGGAGTTCAAGCTCTAGAGATTGAGGACTGTCAGATCTCATTCAAAATATCCGTCAACCGTTGGATTGACCAGGAGTTGCAAGGAGTTTAAGCTTTGCGAACAGGAGGAGGAAAGTCCCGACGGGAGGTGTGGCCATCGAGATTCTGGCATTCACGAAATCGGGAATCACGAGGACGAGTGATCGGGAATTTTCATAGTGAAAATCCCGGAGTCAATCTGAGCCGTCCATCTTGAGGAGACAGGTGGCGGTCATCGAAGAGCCCATCGACGTTTCGGCGATCGGGGTTCTAAGAATTGTGACATCGGGCATCAAAGGTCTCGAAATCCCGAGGTTGAATCAGAGCCGTCCATCTTAAAAGGACACGTGGCAAAGATATAAGAACTCAGAAAAAGTCCCGAAAGGAAACCTCCATCGGAGTTTCGGGATTCGCCAAATCGGGAGTTCTGAGGGCAAAGGATCGGGAAAATCCAGGTTGGAAACCTTGTAGACGATCGGAGCCATCCATCAGTTAGGACACGTGGATGAGATCGGGAGTCCATCGACGTTTCGGTCATCAGGACTCGAACAAGTAAGTTTTTGGCTTCGTAGGTGGCGAAACCCTGAGGGTGAATCTGAACAGTCTGTCCACTTGGGACACGTGTCAGGAATCTGAAGAGAGTCGGCATATCGCCAATTGGGAAATCGGAGTTCCTGAGTACAAGAAAGTTGGAACATCACAAGTCGCGAAACCCCAGAGAGATCGGGACCGTCCATCAGGAGGAGGATGCGTGGCAGAAATCGACGCCATCGGGGAAAGTTCCGATAAGGAGGTCACCCATCGGTGTTTAGGTCATCAGGATATCGGGGATCCCGGTGACAAAGTGTTTACGCATCGTGAAATCACGAACCATGAAACCCCGAGGAGGAGGAAGGTGCCACCGTGCGGCCAGCTGTCAGCACGTTGGAAAAGAGGGAAGCGCCATTGTGGGAGACAACTGTCAGTAGACCGGAGAATCGGGAATCCCGTGGGTAAGTGGTCTTCATCATTTGAAACCCCGTAGCCCCGACGGGGATAAGACTACGGTCACAGGTTAACGGTCATATGAGTCAAAGCCTATAGCCAGGAGGGCTAATGCGTAAAGAGTGCGTCGGGATTCGAAGGATCGCGAGTCTTGGGGGTGAGTGCATTTTGGCATTAGAAACCCCGTAGCCCTGATGGGAGTTATGACTGTGGTCATATAGAGGAGGTCACGTGGACCAAGAGCTTAACGTAGAAGGCTAACAGGCATTTGAGCGCATCGGGATTTTGAAGTCAGAAACCCCGACGAGAAGAAATATAAGGTTTCGGTCTTGTGGGAAGTGGTTGCGTGGACTAAAGGCCTAGCCCAGGGGGCTAAGGAAGCAAAAGAGCGCATCGGGGATCGGTGAAACAAGTTGTTAGAACATCACGTGTATCAAAACCCTGATAGAAGGAGGGGAGTCCCTTGAGATATTTCTGTGGGTGGAAAATTTTCCGATAGGGAAATAGGGAACCTTTGAGTTCTTCGGGCCGAGAAAGGAGAAAAGGTCCTGTGAGAGGACGTGCCAGAGGGTGCGCCTGCGTCAAGTGGTATAAGAGCAAGAAAATTTCTTTGCTTTTTGTAGCAGAGAAGACGGAAATTCACCATGCCACCGAGGAGACGGGATAGACAGTCACCCGATCCAGAGGAAAGAGAAAACCCGAGGAGAAGGGGTAGGCAAGCGCAAAATCCAGAAATGGAAAGAGAGATACGTGATCTACGAGCTAGACTCGAAGATATGGAGACAGCACAAAGACACACAGTCGGTGCTGAGAATCTAAGCGATTATGAAAGCGAGGTTGAAGATGAACAAGATGAAGAAGTTGCAGCAGATGATGCAGCCAATGAACGTCTAATCAAAGCTATTGCACGGATGGGTGCAAAAACGAAGATGGACATTCCAGTGTATGAGGGGAATCTGGATGCGGAAGAGATTTTAGATTGGATTAGAGCTCTGGATACATACTTCGATTATGAAGATGTCAAAGAGGATAAGAAGGTCAGGCATGCTGTCACGAGATTGAAGGGACACGCAGCATTATGGTGGGACGAGCTACAAGCATATAGACGCTGCAAGGGCAAGAAAAAAAATTAAAAGTTGGGATAGAATGATTGCAAAAATGAAGGCGAAATTCATCCCAAGAGACTATCAAATTACTCTGTTCAGGAGGATGCAGAACCTGAGACAGAAGCTGATGACAGTAAAAGAATACACGGAGGAATTCTATCGACTGAACACCAGGGCAGGTCATCGGGAGAGCGATGATGAGAAAGTTTCCAGGTATATGAATGGCCTGAGATATGATATCCAGGGTGAGATGAGCATGGAAACCATCCGAACGGTGGAGGATGCCTATCAAATGGCTTTGAAAGCTGAAGAGAAGTTGAGCCGTAAGCAAGGTCAGCGAGGCCGAGGCAGAAGTCATCCCAAAGGCAAATCGGTTTCCCAAGATAAATACCATAAGCCCAAGGATGACTGGAAGAAACCTCAGACTCGAACAAAGAGAGGTGGAAGTTCGCAGTGAGGGAAATACGCAGAGAAAAGAGGACATCATACAAAGAAGAGAGGAGGATATGTTGATAATCATAGGTTTCCTCGTACCAGAGGTAGAGGAAGAGGAAGAGGAGGAATAATCACATGCTTCACGTGTGGAAAAAATGGGCACAGGTCGTTCAAGTGTCCAGAGAAAAAGAAGGACAGTGGAGAGACTCACATCGCCGAGGCATAGAGGCAAGATGTTGAAGTAGAAGATGCTGAAGGCAGAAGGTTGTTGATGATGCGTAAATTTCTCTTAACACCCGAGAAGGAGTTAGAGGACTCAGCTCAAAGAAACAGACTTTTCAGAACTACTTGCAAAACCAAGGACAGGGTATGCAAGGTTATCGTGGACAGCGGTAGCATGGATAATCTCGTTTCAACCGAGATGGTTGATCTGGATTTATGTAGGAACACAATGAAATACAGAAATACACATAAACCCAGAGATGCAGCGGAAATAA
>SNQJ01S0043939.1:121462-145605 GCA_010110895.2 Picea sitchensis | reverse complement strand
TATCACTGATCCGGATTTATGTAGGAACACAATGAAATACATAAATACACATAAACGCAGAGATGCAGCGGAAATAAGACTTCATTTCATTAATCACAAATGACTGAAATATGCTTACAGACATAATGGAAATAAACTAGCTAGGGCGCTGGTAGCTTATCTCTGAGAAGAAATGTGGCTGCTACTTGCATCCATGAGAAGATGATTACAATGAGGCTCTAGAGGCATTTTTATAATAGATGAGAATGCCAAAATTCATAGACATCCAAAAACCTAACCCTAGGAGATGAAGCACCAAAAGTCATGTGGGCCCCGTTTGGGTAAGTTAGTACATCAACTTCCCGGGGTTGTAACTTTTGCATACGATCTCCGTTTTAGGCGTGTGATAGCTCGTTGGAAAGGTATCGTCGAGGAGATTCATTTTGGGGGATCAATAATGCCTTTGGTTATCGTTGAGAACCTCGATCTCAAAAAACCTTCATTTAGGCCCTCAAAATGGCCCCGGAAGTTAAAACCTGCTAAAAATAGTAAATTGCCAAAATTGCCAGAAAACTGTTTTGAGCCAGTCGAAAAAGGTAGGTGGCCACCGATATCCACCTGGATCAATGGTAGAGAAGTTGGAGCTGGAGACGATTGATCACCCGAGTCCATACAAAGTTTCATGGCTACAGAAGGGACATCAGGTAAATGTCACTAAACAATGTTTAGTTGAATTCAAAATAGGAGGGTATAATGACAAAATACTTTGTGATGTTATTCCTATGGATGTCTGTCATTTATTGCTAGGCAGACCATGGAAATATGATAGAAATGTGATTCATTATGGGAAGATGAATACATATACCTTAGAGAAGAATGGGAGAACTCATATGTTGCTTCCGATCAAGGATAAGGAGGTAAAACCAGAAGGGAGAAATACTATACTACTCATGAGTGGGAAGGAGCTTCTTACGGAGGTGAAGAAGAAAGAAGATCCACAATTCTTGGTGGTCAGGAAACCAAGGATCATTTTGACTAGCACGAGAGTAGACGATTTGCCAGGAGAAATACAGGAACTACTGGAGGTGTTCACTGACATCGTGGTGGACGAATTACCTCGTTCGTTCCCACAGATGAGGAGTGTGAGTCATCATATAGACCTCATACCAGGAGCTAGTTTGCCGAATAAATCCGCGTACAGGTTGACGCCGCAAGAAAATGAAGAGGTCAAGAAGCAGGTCCAAGAGCTGCTAGACAAAGGTTTGGTCAGGGAAAGTTTGAGCCCGTGTGCCGTTCCAACGATACTCAGTCCAAAAAAAGATGGAGGTTGGAGAATGTGTACCGACTCAAGAGCCATCAACAAGATAACTATCAGGTACATATTCCCATTACCAAGAATGGATGATTTGATGGATTGCTTAAGTGGAGCAATTTTTTTTTCAAAGATTGATTTGAAGAGTGGATATCACCAGATTCGTATGAGAGAAGGTGATGAATGGAAAACAACATTCAAGACAAACGAAGGTTTGTATGAATGGCTTGTTATGCCGTTTGGCTTAATATATGCRTCGAGTACCTTTATGAGGTTAATGAATGAAGTCCTGAGGGAATTCATTGGGAAGTTCGTCATTGTGTATCTGGATGATATATTAATTTTCAGTAAGACAAAGGCAGAACATCTGAAGCATTTAGCTACAGTAATGGAGAAGCTACAGCAGGAGAAGCTGTTGATAAACATGAAGAAATCCTCGTTTATGAAGACATAGCTCATTTATCTGGGTTTTGTTATATCTGCAGATGAGTTGAGGATGGATCCAGATAAGGTGGAGGTAATTAAAAATTGGCCATCACCGAGAAATATTTTTGAGGTGAGAAGTTTTCATGGACTGGCTAGTTTCTACCGAAAATTCATCAGGAATTTCAGTGGAATTAGTGCAGCGATGATGGATACAGTGAAGAAAGGCATAAATATTTTCACTGGACTAAAGAGGCTGAGAAGAGTTTCAATTTGTTGAAACGAAAGATTACGGAACAACCAATTCTGGTGTTGCCGGATTTTCAAAAGACATTTAAGGTAAAATGTGATGCAAGTGGGTTTGCAATAGGAGCGGTCTTGAGTCAAGAGGACAAACCGATTGCATATTTCAGCGAGAAGTTGAATGAGGCAAAAGAAAAATACTCCACATATGATAAGGAATTTTATGCCATCATACAGGCATTGAAGAAATGGAGGCACTATTTGATTCCAAAGAAATTTGTTTTATATAGTGATAACCATGCATTACAATTTGTGACTCAACATGAGAAGTTGAATCAAAGGCATGTTAAATGGGTTGAATACATGCAAAATTTCACTTTTGTAATTAAGCATATTTCTGGTACTGCTAACAAAGTTGCTGATGCTTTGAGCTGGAAGTGTTTGCTGTTACAGGAGTTCAAAGTCAGGACATTAGGCTTTGATGATCTCAGGGATATGTATGCAGATGATCAGGATTTTAATAAAGCATACGGAGCAACTAAGAACCTAGTTCTTAGAGACAGAAGCCAGTGGATAGAGTACGTGATCCAGGAAGGGTTGTTGTTTAAGGGCAATCAGCTATGTATTCCAAATTGCTCCATGAGGGAGAATCTACTGAAGGAGAAACACAACAGAGGATTAGCCAGACACTTTGGTCAGGATAAAACATTTGAAAAGCTGAGCGAGTCATACTTTTGGCCAGGGATGCGGTTAGAGGTCAAGAAGTTTGTAGATAGATACAGAATTTGCCAGCATGCAAAGGGAAAGAAGCAGAATGCGGGTTTTTATCAACCATTGCCCATACCTGAGAAGTCGTGGGATGAAATCAGCATGGATTTCATATTGGGATTGCCAAGGACGCAAAGAGGAATTGATTCAGTCTTTGTGGTAGTGGATAGGTTTTCCAATATGGCACATTTTATCCCATGTCAGAAAACCAATGATGCGACTCACATCACAAATCTTTTTTTTAAAGAGGTCATTTGACTTCACGGCTTACCCAGAAGTATAGTTTCGGACAGAGATACAAAGTTCATAGGGCACTTTTGGAGGACATTATGGAAGAAGCTGAGGACTAACTTGTTGTTTAGTTCAGCTTATCATCCTCAGACGGATGGGTAGACAGAAGTGGTGAACAGGAGTCTGGGAGACTTGCTGAGAAGCCTGGTGGCGGAGCACCACAACAATTGGGATAATATATTGCCACAGGCAGAGTTTGCTTATAATGACTCAGTGAACAGGAGCACAGGAAAAAGTCCATTTCAGATTGTATATGGCATACAACCAAGAGGAGTTTCTGAATTGAAAGATTCAGAACAGACTACTACTAGGAGCGCTAGTGCAGAAGAATTCGCAGAGGCGATGAAGGAACTTCACAGCCAGGTGAAGGTCCGATTGCAGAATTCAAGTCAGGAGTATAAGCGTAGATCCGATCACCATAGGAGACAACTTCAGTTTGAGGTTGGTGAATTAGTTCAAGTGCATTTGAGGAAAGAAAGGTTTCCGAGGGGAACATACAATAAATTGAAAATGAATAAAATCGGGCCATGTAAGGTCTTGAAGAAATTGGGGGAAAATGCTTATGAGATTGAGTTACCGGATGGGATTGGAATATCTCCGATATTCAATGTCGCAGATTTATATCCATATAAAGCTGAGGGAGCAGGAATAGAAAATGAACAACCAGGGGTTCAGTGGCAGAAGCAGATGCCAGTTGCAGAGCAGCCACAGATGGAACATATACTGGACAAAGGAGTGAGTAAGAAGACCATGAGGAAAGAATACTATGAGTATCTGGTCAAATGGAAGGGCCATCCAGTGGAAGATGCCAGCTGGGAGAATGAATCGAAAATACAGAAGCATGGATGTTCCGTGCAGGAGCTCATGGACAGGAGCCCATGAAAATTTTCAAGCGAGGGAGTATGATGCAGGAGCATCGCAAATATCAAGCGAGCGTGGAACAAGCGCAACGTATTTTTGAGCACATGATAATTGCTTGAAAATCTTTTTGAAGTTGATGCGCCAAATCTTTAATGAAGCCATTTATGAAGGGGCACCTTTGTATATTGTATTGGACCTTGAGCGATTCGCTCTCGTCCTTAGTATATAGGAGGCATTTAAACTAGTTAATGCAGGTAGATAGACTTGAATTCATATATTATACAGTTTTAGAAGAAGGAGGGAAAATGAATATAGACACCCTCATTGTACATTGTAGTAGGAGCATGATTGTTGAAGCAGGGAGAACACAGAGGAAAAACAGAGAGCTGTAGAAGAACATCCATGTATAGATCTTGAATTAATAGAAGAAGTTGATTCAAATCCATGGTTTTGTGTATGGTCTCTGTGTGTTGATGTTAAATGATGTGCTCATGAGTGTTTGTTTTCCTGTCATGCATTTGCTTTATTTCTGTGTATGTGATTTCATGTTTGAGTTTGAAATCTGAAGGAAGAAGAAATAAGTTTCAATTGTTTCTCTATATGAGTGAAGATTCCTGCAAGGAGTGCAGTTGAAGTCATTCGCAAGGAGTGCGTTGACGGAGGCTCAGGTAGTTTAACTCTTGTTCTCGTTCACCTAGAAGTGAAATTAGGTTACTGGAGCTGTGCAAGGAGTGCACAGGCTAAGGAGAGTTTCAGTTGTGAATCTGAACGAAGCATTTGAAGGACTGCTTCCGGTGTGTGCAGAATCGAAAGAACTCAACACTGGGAGGTGGTTGAGAACTGTCGTAAGGAGTGCGTGCAAAGACCCTCTTTGAGGTTAAAAATGTGAGAAGCTCAGGAGGAATAAGGTTTTCAAGTTCGTCGAAGAGAAACATTGGAAGTTTGTGTTGAGGAGTATTTAGAAGCAGGCGTTGCACAGTTGCACCACAGGCGAACAGGTTCCACAGAGGGATACTTGGTTATTCTCGAGGAATCGTTAAGGGAAAGAAATCAAAGGTCAGAAATCGGCGAGGAGGATTAGCGAAATCCCGTCAGCCGTTAGATCTGCCAAAGAAGCAAGTGGGGTTACGATTGTGTTCGGAGTTCAAGCTCCAGAGATTGAGGACCGTCAGATCTCATTCAAAATATCCGTCAGTCGTTGGATTGACCAGGAGTTGCAAGGAGTTTAAGCTTCGTGAATAGGAGGAGGAAAGTCCTGACGGGAGGTGTGGCCATCAGGATTCCAGCATTTGCGAAATCGGGAGTCACAAGGACGAGTGATTGGGAATTTTCATAGTGAAAATATCTGAGTCAATCTGAGCCGTCCATCTTGAGGAGACAGGTGGCGATCATCGAAGAGTCCGTCGACGTTTTGGCGATCGGGTTTCTAAGAATTTTGACATCAGGCATCAAAGGTATCGAAATCCTGAGGTTGAATCAGAGCCGTCCATCTTAAAAGGACACGTGGCGAAGATCTAAGAACTCGAAAAAAGTCCCGAAAGGAAACCTCCATCGGAGTTTCGGGATTTGTCAAATCGAGAGTTCCGAGGGCAAAGGATCGGGAAAATCCAGGTTGGAAACCCCTTAGACGATTAGATCCATCCATCAGTTAGGACACGTGGACGAGATCGGGAGTCCATCAGCGTTTTGGTCATCGGGACTCGAACAAGTAAGTTTTTGGCTTCGCAGGTGGAGAAACCCCGAGGGTGAATCTGAACCGTCCGTCCACTTGGGACACGTGTCAGGAATCCGAAGAGAGTCGGCATATTGCCAATCGGGAAATCGAAGTTCCTGGGTACAAGAAAGTTGGAACATCACAAGTCACGAAACCCCGGAGAGATTGGGACCGTCCATCAGGAGGAGGACGCGTGGCAGAAATCGGCGCCATCGGGGAAAGTTTCGATAAGGAGGTCACCCATCGGTGTTTAGGTCATCGGGATATTGGGGATACCGGTGACAAAGTGTTTACGCATCGTGAAATTGTGAACCACGAAACCCCAACGAGGAGGAAGGTGCCACCGTGCAGCCAGCTGTCAGCACGTCGGAAAAGAGGGAAGCGCCATTGTGGGAGACAACTATCAGTAGACCGTAGAATCGGGAATCTCGTGGGTAAGTGGTCTTCAGCATTTGAAACCCTGTAGCCCCGGCGGGGATAATACTGCAGTCATAGGTTAACGGTCATATGAGTCAAAGCCTATAGCCAGGAGGGCTAACGCGTAAAGAGCGCGTCGGGATTCGAAGGATCGCGAGTCTTGGGGGTGAGTGCATTTTGGAATTAGAAACCCCGTAGCCCCGATGGGAGTTATGACTGTGGTCATATAGAGGAGGTCATGTGGACCAAGAGCTTAGCCTAGAAGGCTAACGGGAATTTGAGCGCATCGGGATTTTGAAGTCAGAAACCCCGACGAGAAGAAATATAAGGCTGCGGTCATGTGGGAAGTGGTCACGTGGACTAAAGGCTTAGCCCAGGGGGCTAAGGTAGCAAAAGAGTGCATCGGGGATCGGTGAAACAAGTTGTTAGAACATCACGGGTATCAAGACCCTGATAGAAGGAGGGGAGTCCCTTGAGAGATTTCTGTGGGTGGAAAATTTCCCGATAGGGAAATAGGGAACCTTTGAGTTCTTCGGGCCGAGAAAGGAGAAAAGGTCCTATGAGCGGACGTGCCAGAGGGTGCGCCTGCGTCATAGAGATTGCATGTATTACAGGGGTTGCTTGAAGGTATACCCACAATGTTAAGTAGAAGCCTCTCAAGTTGATTTCTGGCTAGATACCCTGCCCTTGCGTGTGTATCGGACTGCCGACTGTTTCCCCAGGCATCATTGTTGTTTGTGGTAACCTTAGTAGCCTATCTTCTTAGGGTCTTACACAAGGTGACTGTGGAGGGGCAAGTCTCCATGGTACTTGGAATCGATGTTGGCCAGACTCACTCGGGCTCCTTTGAGGGTATACCCATGATTATGTGTGGGAGCTTTCACCAGGGTGTAAGTCCGTTAAGAAGGTCATCAACGTAACTTTTCCACCCCTGCCTAGCCCCTTCTTGTCTCGACATTGGATTTCATCACAAACTAGTGACTTTGGAATTGGAAGGTCCTATTTGCTTGGTTTTGATTCCTAGATTTTACTAGCGCGTGTTGTTTGTTTACCCAAGTTGGCCATAGAATTTATTTTGTAAGATTTTAACTCGATCACAATTGACCCTCCACATCTTTCACGTAGAATGCAAGGACTACCCCCAAAAGATCTGGAAGGTTCTCAACCCTTGCCCTACCACACCGCCAGAGGGCTCTCCTCAATAGAGTGAAGTCCAAGACGTTGCCACTCCACAAGTGGAAAGAACTAACTCTTTAGAATGGTTCCAAATTACCAATTCTCGAGAGGAATTTTGACTTCCTCCCGACTCTGTGAGACGTATTGTTTGAGTGAACTCTTCCAGAGAAATAGTTGTTGAGTCTTCTGGATTACCAACCAGACCTTTCACGGGACCTGAGGGTCAAGATCCTTTTTAGACTACTGACATTTTTAGATGGGATCTCTTTGGCTCAGGAGCAGGCGTTGATATCACTGTCACACCTGAGCTGCCCGAAATATTCGATCCAGATGCAATACCTTTTACTACTGCCTATTATTTTCCTGGTTCAGACGCTCCACCAACCAACCACATCTTGACTATTCCCCTTCAAACAGTCCACTACACAATGGTTTTAGATACTACAAATCCTCACACCGGGATTACGGTGGCTAGACAAGCTCCCATTGGCATGCCGCTTTCACCTAGATTCACCCCAACACTTCCCCTCGGATATCATGCATTGAATGATTCTATTCCCGCTCCTACTCAAATCCCATCCGGGACTCTTGGCATTTCCACTCCTTCTGGGCACCATCTCGTCCCTAGTTGCGTTCTGACACTTCCTTGACCCCCTTCTAGAGGGCCTCTTCCATCCCCTATCGGAAGCACCGACCCTAGTGGCACCATCCTGTCTTTCGCACCTAATTACCAGATTCCTGTTGGTGGACAATTTCACCAAGGAGGTCAACCCAATCCCCTTTTGCAGGACAAATCCCAATTGGGATGCAACCCCCGATTGGAGGGAAAACCCCACCTACCCCATCTTATGGACAAAACATACCTCCATCCTTGGCCCAATATTGGAACTATCTTATCCAAAACAATCCTCACTCAACTGGGAGGCAACAACCTCAAGCTATCTCCTTCATACCCCCTAGTATAGGCCAACCATATCTAGGTACATCCAATCCTATTTGGGGCTCGAACGTTCAACTCCACGCCCCTGTTCAAGGGAACAACCCCAACCAACACAAACCTATAAATTACCTGCCTCCACACCAACAACCGAATCTGCTTGGATCTTCACATTATATGCAAACTGCTTATGGTCCTACTGGTATACCTATAGGGCTCCCTCCCCAAAGTCACCAGTACCCACATGTGAATAGACAATTACCCTTCTTAGCCACCCTAGACCTCCCTGATCCGTTGAGAATTTTAAATGATCCGATCCGTCACTCTCCTTAATGGCCCACAATATCGACCAAACTACCATCCAACATCCCTAAATTCGATGGTAAACCAGGAGAGGACCCGAACAATCATGTAATGAATTTTCACCTTTGGTGTTCATCAAACTCTTTGATGGATGACTCTATTCATTTACGCCTTTTTCAACGAACTCTCACAGGTTCCGCCGCGAAGTGGTATATAGAATTACCATGAGGCTTCTTCACAGACTTCAACACCCTTTCTATGGCTTTCCTCACCCACTACCAGTTACCGATCCGTTACGAAACGAGAACCAAAATTTTGAGTTTTTTCAAACAAACCAAAGCCACTCATATCTCTGATCACATTCATGAGTGGCGATGGAGACGACGTCTCATTAAACTTGAACTTCCCGATCAGTTACTGACAGAGTGGTTCACAAAATCATTCATGAATGACATTGCTCATGACATCACCATGGGTGGAGTTGTCACATAAGAACAGACGATCAGTCATTCTCAATACCTCGAACTCGTTTACTCACAAGCAGATACTCTTTACGATTTACTCCTTGGCGCACCTCACCCTTCTACTACTGCTACTTCAACTACTCCTGCTGCTTCTCATGCAGCTGACGGTGTGATTGGCACTTTCCATGCCCAACCCCATTCCGCACAAGGCTCTAGCAACAACCCCAAATCCGTTGCTTCTAATGTTCAAAATGCTCCGTCTCCTACCCCTCCCGCTGGCAAGACTTCTGAGGTGAACTATGTTCAATCTACTCCCGCCGGAAAGAATAAATCCAAAAAAGGGAAGGGTAAGAACAAGGAGGATAAAAATAATCCGCAATCTGAGAAGACCAAAACACAACCTGTTGATGATAAGGATAAGCGCAAACCCCGATACCCTTGTCTTATCTTTGGTGATGATCACTACACTAAGGATTGTCCAAGATGAGCCAAGGTTACTAAGTTCCTTCAAGGGACCCCGAAACTGCCTACTCCAGCCGTGTTGTCACAACCCTTCCCTTCTCAACAACAGGCCCAATTGATCATTCATGACCAACCTTCCCCCTCCACTACATCCTATGTATTAATGTGTATAGGTGATTCAAAGAAGAATGACATCACACTTACCACTCGAGCCAAAGATTATTCTTCCTCTAAAGAGAAGGTTGATGAGATACCTCCTTCGTTGGTCCAACCCTCTCCCACGATTCCACCTACCAATGGTCCTTTTCATCTTGAACGACCAAGCCTAGATACAGTTCTTCTCCCTCCCCCAAAGGGTGTTGTCCGAAAATCTTCTTTCAATCCTCATGTGCGTGTTGCCCATAACTACAATATTGTCGAAGATTTGGCCCAAGCACTGTCCGCAATGTCAGCCCTCGAAGTCCTTCAGAGTTGTCCTACACAATGGAAGGCACTGTTGAAATCTATTGGTGGAATTGACCCTACCGATACAAATTTAATAATTTTTGACTTGGAAGATCACATTCCAAGGTTACCCCCTCAACTCGCATTCCAAATACAAGTTATTGTCTCCAACAAGAACATTTGTAGAACAGTTATTGATGAGGGTGCCTCGACGTGTGTCATGTCTATTACTTGCTGGAAAGCCATCGAATCTCCTCCCTTAACCGAATCCCACAACACGCTCAAAGATTTCAATGGCTCTGGTTTTAAGCCTTACGATGTCCTCCCTTCGTTGCCTACTACGTTAGAAGGCAAAATGGTCAACGTTGAAGTGGAGGTCTTTGACGCTCCTCTCGATTACAACCTTCTACTTGGCCGTAGCTGGATCGATTCCATGCGTGCAATTGTGTCCACTCTTTTCCGTGTCGTACGTTTCCCACATCAAAGAAAAGTAATTACGGTAGACCAATTGGCCTTCTTTAACTCTGATGCACGTACCAACAACGTACCTTTCATTGCAAAAACACCCCCTGGATATGAGAATGTCGGTGTCGGTCTTCTTAAAGATTCTTGTTTGATGGGTACTTTCTCCATCCCACCGCCCGATGTTCCACATCAGTTAGTCACCTCGATCAATATGATTTCCACCTCTGTTCGAGAAACCCCTGTGTCTTACGACCTGTGGATAATACCCAACCCCGATGATCATATTCATTATGGCGACCAAATGCCTTTGAGTCTGGTCGAATCAACTTATCAAGCCATTCAATTGACAATGCCTTCTACCCCCTCTCTTGGTGATTCATATCCAGATCCATTTCAGGTCATTTTTCCTACAGATGAGATGATTATGTTTGTTATGTCCATGGAAGACACCCCTTGGGACGATGGAAATAATTGTTCCCTTCTCTTCTTGGAACAACACACCGTTGAGAGTTACCAAAGGATCTCGACTCCGTCGACCGTTGTTGTCATTTCTACCGTTCCCGAGTCTACACACTATATGTTTTACAAAGGGAACTTAAGTAATATCTCACCCATGATCCCCCTTGACATATCCATTAAACCTGGAGTTGTCAAAAATGTGCATATCGGAGCTTCGTGTTCCCATGACGAAGTTGTCACCTACAAGTCTCTTTTCCAAGAATTTTGTGACGTCCTCTCATGGAGCTATGAAGAAATTCCAGGTATTGACCCTGACATTGTTGTACACGAGATTAAGACATACCCAAGTGCTAAAGTCGTCCAGCAATGACTTCGTCCAGTCCACCTACGTAAAGCAGCTGCCATCCAGCTCGAAGTTGAGAAACTTATTAAAGATGGATTTATTTACCCTATGGCTCTAACTAACTGGGTTTCCAATCTTGTTCCGGTTAACAAGAAACAAGGTGCGATCCGCATGTGTGTTGATTATAGGGACATTAATAAAGCTTGTCCTAAAGACAACTTTCCTACCCCCTTCGTTGACTAGATCATCGATGACTGTGCCGCAAGTGAAATCTTCTCTCTGATGGATGGTTTCTATGGATATAATCAAATCAATATCATACCCACAGACCAACACAAGACCGCTTTTATTTGTCCTTGGGGAACTTTTGCCTACCGGAAACTACCCTTCGGTTTAAAGAATGTCGACGCAACTTTTCAACGTGCTATGTCTTATGCATTTCATGATATAAATCACATTGTGCAAACATACCTTGATGAATTACCAGCTCATTCCATGCGCCGTGTCGATCATCCAACACACCTCCAAGCCATTTTTCTTCGATGTCGGTTTTACTGTATATGCTTAAATCCACACAAATGTGTTTTTTGTGTAGAATTCGACCGACTTCTGGGTTTTATTGTTTCACGTCAAGGGATCAGAGTAGATCCTTTGAAGTTCAAGGCGATTCTTAATCTCCCTCCTCCTTCCTCACTCTGCCAGTTACAGATTTTGCAAGGGAAGACAAACTTTCTACGTCGTTTCATCCCAAACTACGCTGAGTTAACCCTTGGATTTACTCGACTGCTTAAGAAAGGTTCTGAGTTTATATGGGACACCACTGCCAACAAAGTGTTCAAAACTTTGAAACCAACTTTAACCTGTACCCCACTACTTTTCCCACCCAATTACAGTCGCGATTATTTCCTTTATCTCCCAGCCTCGAACTATACCATTGCCATGGTTTTAGTCTAGGAGGATGATTCTCATGACGAACATGTCATCTGTTATTTGAGTCGAAGTCTCATGACTACCGAAACCAAGTATTTACATGTTGAAAAACTGGCCTTGGCAGTCGTCCAGGCTGTCCAACGTTTCCGGCACTATATCCTTTTACGCAAGAACACTGTGATTTCCAACTGCAACCCTATGCAACACATTCTTACATGCGAATTGCTTGGGGGAAAATACTCCAAATGGATCGTAATACTCCAGGAGTTTGACTTAGACTTCGAACGCACCAAGTCCAAGAAATCCTTGGTGTTTGCCAAATTGATTTGTGACCTTCCCTATTCTGAGACGGAAAATGTAGCCGATGATTCATTACCTGATGAATCCCTCTTCTTGATCAATTTCAATGACCTTTGGTATGGGGATATCATTATATATCTCCAAACTCAAAATTTCTGGCCTGATTTTTCTAGCACTGACTGCCTTCGAATACATTACCAATCTCATCAGTATATTATCCTCGGTGACACTCTTTATCACTGTGGGGTTGACTCTATCTTTCGACGATGTCTCACCTTTGATGAAGCCGAGAAAGCCTTGAATGACTGCCATTCTGAAGCATGTGGTGGTCACATGTTTGGGTATGCTACTGCCCAAAAGATCCTACGAGATGGATATTTTTGGCCCTCTTTATTCAAAGATTGTATTATCGCCCTCCAAAAGTTCCATGCTTGTCAAACATACAACAACAAAATACGATCACACCCTGCTCCTCTACACCCCGTAGTCTCCGTTGGACCTTTTACGAAATGGGGTATCGATTTCATGACATGTCACCCTCACTTTCCCGGGGGGCATGGATACATTATTGTAGCCATCGATTATTTTACGAAATGAGCTGAGGCGATGCCGACATTTGATAATACGGGAAAGACTCCAACACTATTCCTATTCAATCATATCATTGCTCGGTTTGGTGTTCCCCAAGCTATCGTTACTGATCACGGTAGCCACTTTAGAAACTTTATGATGTTCGAACTCATTGAAAAGTTGGGTCTTCGCCAATGGCCAGGTTGAAGCAATAAAAAAAGTCCTCATTACCATGCTTCGACGAATGATAGGGATTCACAAAACAAGTTGGCACATGATCTTGTTTTCAGTATTGTGGGCTTACTAGACATCCGTCAAGTTTGCTACCGGGTTTACACCTTTCCAGTTAGTCTATGGTCTCGAATCCATCTTGCCGATTGAATGTGAGATACCGTCTCTAAAGATAGTCGTTGAACTTCTCTCGAACACTTCTACTGAAGAAGAATGTCTGTTGTGTCTTATGCAACTAGACGAAACCCGTCGTGATGCCACCCTAGTTATAGAAACCCAGAAGAAATGCATCAAAGCCCAATATGACAAGCATGTCAAGCCATGCATTTTCTCTGAAGGTGATCTGGTTCCCCTTTATGAACAAGATCGCGATTTTCTAGGAGCCAGAAAATTTGAGGCTATGTGGCGAGGTCCTTATATCGTCAGACGTGTGTTGGAGAAAGGATCCTACGAGTTAATAGACTATGATGGTGTCCCTTTGAGTGAACCTAGAAATGGGCTTTACTTAAAGAAGTACTATGCTTAGGTCATCTTTTCATGAGTGCTTGTATTTTATTTTATCATACTCTTGTGTGTCACTTTAGTGTGCTTTTTCATTATTTGGTCTCTACCCTCGACCGCTTACCTTGCATCGTGGTTGGTTTCCAGATGTCGAAGTCTTCACTACCCCACATTAGCTTTGCCGATGGTGCTAGTCATAGTACTCGAAACTTAGCTTCTACTGCATGGGCAATTTGCACACCTACAAATGAACTTATCAGTCTACGAGGTGTTTGTCTCGGTCATGCCACCAATAATATCGTAGAATAAAGCACCGTCATCGAATTGTTGACTGATGCTATTTCGCTTGGTATCTGCCACCTGGTTATACAACTCGATTCGCAGCTAGTAGTGCTATGGTTAAGTAATGTCTATGCTATCCGAAGTCCTACTTTATTATGGGTATATTTACGAATTCGCCTCTTGGACTGTTATTTTGATTACATCAAATATCAACACATTCCTAGATGTCTAAATACATTGACTGATGCTTTAGCTAATTATGTGTTAGACAAACATTTGGGACATTTATAAACCAATCACACATCACATATATTATACAACACAAAATAAGCTGGTAGAAGCCGTATATATGTATATAACGATCAAAAGTTTTTACAAAAAGTTTTTGTCCAAAGAACAAAATATCAAAATATATGAAGCCCACGACTTCTACAAAATAACATCATGGATGATGCTCACGGTAACATACAACTGCTCGGGCTACCCTACGGAGCAGTCGACTGAGAGACTCGGACACACCCACGGTATGACACTGATAACGTCTCGGGATCTCTCTAATAGTGATGTCCGGGACATCTGCAGTCAGTCCCTCTAAGTTCTGTTCAACTGCCTTGTAATCTTCAACATCCCATCTTGCCACTGGAGCCACTTATCCCCATCTCTGAATAGGAGACGTTCCTGGAGGTTGATACTGCCCCACATCTGTGTCATCAAAAGAAATTTTTGATTAGTCCTTGGATAGACATAGAAACCTTTTATATAATAAAATTTGCAAAAACATTTAAAAAAGAATAAAATGTGTACTTCTCACCTAAGTCACCCCACTGAGCGTCCTCAGGCAGGACCAAATCCGGATCTCCTCGGAAATCCAAAACGACATATGCGTAGTCATTGATCATCAACATCTGGGGCCTCAACCAGTCAAAAACAAATCGTTATATTTTATTATAGGCCCTGCTATGTGCCGAGCCATGAGGTTACACCACCTCAGCATCCTCGGATCCTGTGGGGCCGATAAACCCCAATCTACCTGTAGTTGCAATAGTGGGACCCTCTCAAGGAAGAAAGACACTAAAAGTGACCCATACCCGAACTGCTTCAAGTCACCCCTTCTGCACTTTGTCAGTTGCCTCTTCATACTGCGGAGAACCGCATCCAACCAGCTGAAAACCCGAGGCTCTGTGCACTCTATTGCATATTGGAAATAGCTCTGGAAAGCCATGTGTGTAGCAACGCTCCCAACCATGCGTGCAATGGTAAACAAGATATTCCGTAGGGTCAAGTCTTGGACCCCCCAAATGGAAACTTTACCCTTGCTTCTCTTCGCCTCAGGAACACAATATCAACGAACATACTCACTCATAGGAAGTTGACCACCCCTACCTCAGGTCAGAGTCGCATGGGATCCACATCGTGACAACCCCATCAGAAAATATATATCCTCGATATCTAGTGTCAGTGTGTGGACCCCTACATGAAATAACTATTGATCCACATCCCACATGTGGACTAGGTACTCTAACAACCTGAGTTGGGCTCTCATGCCCGACATCTTGAATTTTTTTAAAAGACCACATTCCCAGAGGGCAAAAACTATACGTGGATCATTTTCGACAATGGCATCATCCTCCTCGTGTTCCCTTTCCCTCCATTCCAACATCGTGATGATCAATACCTACAATGGAGCCATGAGAAGGAAGTTAGCAACTCTTTTTAACCTCTTGAATAATTTATTATTGAGTAAAAACTTGCACAAAAATCCATTTTTTGGCCCTCTCAGGTGAAGCTTGCACACAGTGCAAGATTCTCACAGGTGCACTGAAGCTCACCTATGAGAATCTTAGGTTCTTGCAGGTCCCGATTGCTCACCTACGAGAATGCCTGAGCACATTCACCGACCCTAAAATGGACTCAAACACTTAAAATTACCAATAAAAATCGATTTTAATCCATGAAAAAGTTGAAGAATCAAGAGATTACCTCATTGGCCGAAACCGTTTGCCGAATGACCACCTGTACCTCCCGCAATCGAGCAAAAAAATTTGGATAAAAGGAGGTGTTTTGGACAAGTTTTTGGCAAAGTAATAATGAAATGGTAAAAAGGGATTTTCATCCATATTTATTCACTTTTTTACTATTTCTTATTGATTTTTTGTATAAAAACCTAATACCCTAATAGCCTTGTGAGTATGGTTTTTTCGCAGGTAGGTGACCTAGAAGCCTGACTGATTGTGTGCGAGTATTTTTTCCCTTTTTCATCACCTGTATGAATATATTTTTGGGGTTTTGCAGGAAAAACCTCGAGCTCAGTCTTCGTTCGTTCTCGCACTCGAAAATACATGAGAACGTAACCGAGTATACTTTTTTCATCTTTTCGTACTTGTCATGGTAACACGAAAACAACGAAAATAAGGGAGTATCCTTTAAGCTCTTTTCACACTCCATAAAAACAAAAAGATTGCCAAGCGATCTTGTTCTTTTCATGCTCGTAAAAGTATTTGAATAAAATGTTTGATGAGCGATAGTTTATCACTTTTTCGGTCTCGTCGAATTAATTTACGAAAAAGGAACTGGGAGAGTTCTCTTTAAGTGTTTTTCAGAATCTCAAAAAATGAAAAACCTCGAGTTTTCTATCTTTGGACTCGTTAAACAAACATCGAAAGAACCTTTATGGGACCGAACTACTCCTTCCTAGGGTTCGTTAAATGTACTCCAAGGGACTCGTCCGAAGGATGAGATTACATTGACAAGCATATGTTATCCTCCTCAAGCTTGTGTAAAAATAAAGAGGTACTCACCAGAAATGGCGGGGGAAATTTTGGGAAAGGGATATACCTTCGTATTTGTATTGGTGGTAGTAAGCGTCACTCTTGAACATGACACTCCTTGTTCGTCATTTGAATCCGGGTTGGGAAATCCATTTGTCTCTCGTTTGACTTACTATGAAGTCATATCTTGGGTCGTCTTTGAGTCAATACTGCCAAGACCATTGTCGTGTCGTTCATATGTTCAAGAGAAGTCCAAACAAAACCTCCATTGATTTGGCCATTTGCAGTTGTCCATTCTTACCATGTCGGTCTTCCCTGTGTCCATTTAAAATCATATTCGTACTTTGACTTACCCTCAAAATCTGTTACTTATTTCATGTCATTGATGGGGGATACATCAAGGCCCTCATGTGACGAGTCTTTTTCCGTCAACTCTAACTCATTATCCGAGAATAAGACTTAGAAATATTTTAGTACCTTAGAACTTGCATGTCTTAATGGCAGGTCTCTTCGCTTTCGACAGTGGATTCACATCATTGGTCCCTGATCGAGAGATTCCGCCGAATGTTCGACTTTAGCTCATTTATTCACATTCATTCGGATTGTACTTAGGTACCTTGGGATTCATTGACATCAATGGTGATTTGCCTCGCACTTGTTAATGGTTTTCATCAATGACCAGTAATCGATTGGTTTCTACCATGTTCAACTTCGACACATGTAATCACATGGTTAGATTCGTACTTTTCAGACGACGGGATTGAAGACCCTCGGTCTCGTCTTTTTTGGCCCAGGTTGCGCTGGAGTATTTATGATTTGTATTGACACATAGATCCACTTTGTATGTCATGTGGCTATGTCCTAATCTGTGTCTTCTAAACACATAGATCCACAGTGTATTCTTGGTGGCTATGTGGTATTATTGGCGACATGAATCCATAGTGTATGATTGGTGGTCATGGCCTACATTTATGATTTCATTCATTTGTGGTCTGAGAATGGGAATGCCTACCTTAGAACTGGTATTATATTCTGCAAATGCTTGATTGTTTGCAGGTTTCCAATTAGGTGTGATCCTTGTTTTTGACGCACACACGCATTTTACAAAGTATTTCGGTTGTCACGAGTTCCAACCTCATACTTTGGGGGGAATTCTGTTACACATTATTTTTGTCACTCTGGTGGTGTCTCTACAGTTATGTGTTCAGGCTCTCATAAGGACATTTTACCTGAGAAAAGTGACTATTGTCTTCTTCCATAAAACATATTTTTAAGATGAGTTCGCAGGCTGACTATGTTGTAGGGTGCGAGAATATAACATATATTTAAGATGAGTTCACAGGCTAACTATGTTGCAGGGTGCGATAATGTTCTTTTGCGTGCAACCCTATACCTAACTCATGTAGGGGTGTCTCGGGAGGTCCGCCTATAGGTAGGGTGCAAACTCCTGCTTTAAAGCCAAAAGCAAAGAGGTTAGGGTTCTAGAAGAAGATCTTCTAGAAAAATGAGTTGGAATTCGTATGGTTGGTGAATCATATTGACTTCTCAGATTTAGTGGATCATCCTCATCCCTTTAACCATCTCTCCTTCTCCTATATAATGAAGGGTTTCTCAAGGAAGAGGTTAAGCAAGGTTGAATAGAGAATTGATGAAAGAATTGTGTGAGGAACCCTGTTTGAATTGAAGCTTGAAGACTCCATTTGTCTATCAAGCCATACTGGACCTTTTTCATGCAAGTGTAGAGCAAGTGTGTGTGTTGGAACTGAGGACCACTGAAAGGAAGCTTGTGACATCAAGGCGATATGGTTGTATCTTCTACTTTCATTTAATATAATATAGTGGCATGTCCCTTTCCCATAAAATCACTCTTATTTTATTGCATAACTCCTTGATCATATGCATAGGTTGACATTGAATATATTTTTCCATCTTCACTTTGGTTGGTTTGTGTTGTCTTGGACCTGATCTCACAAGAGAACTAGAGTGAAGTAGGAACAAAAGAGACCTAAGGAAGCGATATAAAGGTATGTCACTCATTCCTTCCTGATAGTAGATTCGATGATTGCAACTTAGAGAAAGAGTCATGTCCTATCCTGTTTTGTTCTAGATACAGGTGGATCTAGGGATATCTGTTAGTGTCTGCATATACCGATTTATCCTATAACAAAATCCAGAGTAACAGTTACTCATGGAAGTGACACATGGATTATTTATAGTGGTGCTTCTAATCATATGTCAGGTTACAGGAATTATTTCTTAGAATTAGTTCATAAGGATTCACCTCACAAGGTAAAGCTCGATGATGACTATCAATATCCCATTAAAGGAGTAGGAGAAGCTTCTTACAGATTGGATTTCAGAAAGCCTATGAAGATGAAGAATTCAGAGTTACTTTCATTGATGGCGAAGTTCTCATGTGGCCAAGAGAAAAGTCTATTGATGATGTTGTGGTGATTGGTGTTCAAGAAAGAGGTAAATTGAAGGGACATTCAAATTCAGCATTAGTACACAACATAGTTACTCCGAGTGAGCTATGGCATAGAATATTTGCTCACATACATTACAAAGCATTACCGATCATGTGAAATATGGTGATAGGTTTGCTAGAGATCCAAGTGAATCATGAAGGCATATGCAAGGGATGTGCATAAGGAAAGAACATGAAGAACCCATTTCCAAGCAACAACAACAAAGCCAAAGGAGCCTTGGACATCGTACACTCATACATGTGTGGACCAAGGTCATCCACTTGAGAATATTTGGTTTTCCAGTGTATGTGCATGTTCCCAAGGACAATGGATCGTCGTTGGACCCTTCAGACTAGAAGGTTCTATTTGTTGGATATAGTGAGACATCAAAGGCATACATAGTCTACATCCTTGGTCATCGACAGATTGAGACTAGTAGAGATGTCACCATTGATGAGGATTAATCTTTCAGTAGATTAAGATATAATCATTCAGATGAGGTCAATGATGAGGAACGTGAATCTCCCAGAGTTGTAGATATAGATGCAGGCGATGATGGTGTATTATAAGATCATGATATGGAGGAACCATAGAGACATGTAGATTCATCTCGAGAGATGAATACAAAGAAGAGAAGACCATCTTGGGCTCGAGAAATTATTCAGGATGCATAGAAGTATGGTGCTCCAGAGGGATCTTTCAGAGAAAGCAAGAGACCACAACCAAACTTTAGTTACATGGCATTGCTAAGTGACATTATTGATGTTGATCCTACCTGTTATGAAGAGGTTGTAGAGAAGAAAGAATGGAAGGATGCCATGATTGAAGAATACCAGTCCATTGTAAAGAATGATGTTTGGGGTGTGGTTCCAAGACCGAAAGAGAAGACAGTGGTAAGTTCCAAGTGGATTTACAAGACGAAGCATTCATTAGATGGAAGTGTCAAGAAGTACAAGGCAAGGCTTGTGGTGTGTAGTTTCTCCCAGAAAGAAGGAATAGATTATGAGGAGTCATTTTCTCATGTGGAGAGATACACTTCAATTAAAGATATACTTGCGATAAATGCATTAATGAAGTGGAAGGTAAACCAGATGGACGTGAAGACAACTTTTCTAAATGGTGTAATAGAAGAGGAAGTGTATGTGGAGAAACCACAAGGTTTCGAGACACATGAGAGTCAAACACATGTGTGCAAATTGAAGAAAGCCTTGTATGAATTAAGGCAAGTAGCCATGACATGGTACGGTAGAATTGACAATTTTCTGATGAGCTTGGGCTTTACCAAGAGTAAAGAAGATTCCCACATTTACTACAAGGTTGTAGATGGTGGACTAGTGATATTACTGTTATATGTGGATGACCTATTTTTAACAAGAGATGAGAAGCTCATCATTGAAAGTAAGAGGAATCTTGCTACAAAATTCGAGATGAAAGACCCGGGTATGATGCATTATTTCTTAGGTCTAGAGGTATGGAAGAGACCGAGTGATATTTTCCTTAACCAAGGAAAATACATTGTAGATATTCTGAAGAAATTCGAAATGATGGATTGTAAAGCCATGCATACACCGATGGTGATGAATCCGAAGTTATTGAGTGATACATCTTTAGAGATAGTGGATGCCACCATGTATAGACAGATGATTGGTTCATTGATGTACTTAACGAACACAAGTCCAGCTATATGTTTTGCGGTGAACACATTGAGTCAGTATATGGTCGAAACTAGAGGTGTTAAATTGATTGCATAAAAACATGTGATGAGTTACCTGAAAGGTACAATTGACTATGGACTCATATATGTTTCAGATCGTAAGATAATCTTGCAAGGTTATACTAATTCAGATTAGGCCGGTAGTGTCACAGACCGGAAGAGTACATATGGATTTTGCTTCAATTTGGGATCAACTATGATCTCATGGTTTAGTAGGAAGCATACTAGTGTGGCACTTAGTATGGATGAGGCAGAGCATATAGAAGCATGTTTAGCTAGCAATGAAGCAATGGGGATTCATAAACTGCTTGCAATATTGTTTGATCTAGAGTTAAAGGTAACTTGTATTTGGTGTGACAACCAGAGTTGTGTGAAGTTGTCAGAGAACCTAGTGTTTCATGACAAGTACAAGCATATCGAGATCAGGTAACATTATATAATAGATATGGTGCAGAAGGGAGCAGTGAAGCTCCAGTATGTTGCTACAGATGAGCAAATAGCATATGTGTTGACCAAGCCTCTGTTAAGGGTGAAGTTTGTGTATTTCAGGCACAAGCTTAGTGTGGTCCAAAAGGACTTCCCTAGTAAGATGGAGTAACGAGTTACATATGGGATTCTAGGGTATCAACATCAGATTGTTGAAACAATAATGAGTAGTCATTCACGGGCACGTTATTGAATGTGGCACCAATCAGCATGACCTCACACAAGGTCAACAGATGCTGAGCCTTCGGGGTTGGAAATTTTCCCATCCTTTCAAGCTGGAGGGCCAACCTGTGTGGTTGGAAGTGTTTCCTAGCCTTAGGCTAGATGAGTACTTTGTGTGCACTACATCGCCTAATCCTTGTGATTAGATGCATGGTCACTGTGGACCGGTTTCCTGGTGTGCCAACCAGAGGTTACTAGTCCTGTATGAACTAGATATCAGATTCTGTGTGAGTTGGTGAGTTTACTAGTTTTGTATGAACTAGATGCCAGATTATGCGTGAGATGACAATTTTACTAGTTCTGTATGAACTAGATGCCAGATTCTATGTGATCTGGCAAGGTTACTAGTGTTGTATGAACTAGATGCCATATTCTATGTGAGCTAGCGAGTTGCCTAGTTTTTTATGAACTAGTTGAAGCCCCGTGATGAAATAAATCCCAGAAGGATGATGAAACCTTGGATGCATGACGTGGTTACAAAACTTATTCAATATATATTCGTGGAATGTCAACAAGTCAATGGTCAAGTCTACAGAAGTGTAGAAGCAGTCGTGACGATCGTGCCAAAAGAATACCTTCCTCACTAAGAGGGAGTGTTGAACTTTGAGTAGCTTCGGAAGATATTCTTATTGTATCTGTATTGTATTAAACCAAGTCAAAACCCTAAAGAATAATATTATGTTATATTTGTAAAGTAGACCCTATTGTGCCTTTGTAAAAGTCAAATGTAAATTAGAAAGTGTCAATTGTACAAGTCGACCCTGACCTAATTACAGGGTGACTCAAATTGTATTTATAAGAGGCTAGGCACCTCATTTGAAGAACACACACAAAACAAGTTCTCTCTCTCAAGGAAAAGTGCAAAAGTCTTAGGAGGAGACACAACTATAGAGTAAGGTTATTTTTGTGGAGGGTTTTGGTTATATTTTGGAGGTCTATCTTGGTCTAGTGGTGCTCTACCCTATTCTGGTTAGGGTTTCTGGTCTATCATCTGATTATATTTTGTTTTGTGAGATCTCTCTTGGAGAGAGATGTTGTACTTGTTGATGAATCTATGTTGAAGAAGCTTTGTTGGGTTTTCTCCCCCAAGAGGGTTTCATAGGATAAATCCTGTGTATATTGTGGATGTCTTTCTTTCATTGATCTTTATGTATGCATTTATTGTTCTAATTGTTAAAGGTTAAAGAATAATGAATACACTTAACTACTTAAGAAAATTTTTAACATAAAACGAGGTGTAAAAAAAGAATATGACATGAATGAGGCGCAACATTAAAGGTTGATTCTGAGGGTGAGCAAATGTTGCTATTATATATTGCATAGTAACAAGATTCCGTGCAAAAAATTATATCAACCTTTTTGTACTTTAGCATAGAATGTGCCAGACCCTGGATGGCATTATTATTTTGCTTTGTCACCCCATTATGCATAGGCATATAATTCATAGTCAACTATATGTGAATACCTTGCTTTGTAATAATTCTCAAACTTATATTTATATCATTTCCACTATCAAATATGAGCATCTTCAAAGCTAAATGGGTTAATAGCTCAATCGCTTGCCACTAATGTTGTTGGGAATTTAGCTAGTTTAGTGTTGACAGGTCTCTAATGAGAATCCCCCCAAGTGAGATGGACTAGTATACACCAACTAGTTTACTTCAAATCTCATCCATCAATGTGGGGAATCATCCCTTGATTTTACCAATGATGTTTTCCTTGAAAAAAATAAACATGAGCATCTTCAAAAATAGATCCATACCTTCCCACTATAAAAATTAATAAGGACATGAAGTGTTGGATACCACTTATTAATAGTTGACTCATTGGTCCATACAAGTTGGTATTTACTATATCTACGATTGATTTAGTGGACCGCAAATTTCGTTTTGGGAACTATTTGCACATTTTCTTATCCAAAATCCAAGCTTCATTAAGCTTATATGTCTAGTGTGTTTGTGGTAAACCGTGAACCATGTTCAATATATTTAGCCACCACAAACCCTAAAAATTAAGAAGACCATACCTCAAATACCATAATCTTCTATGATTGACCTCTATTTCTATTGCATATTCTCCATTGATATTTACATTGATCTTGAATAGACCATCTCCATCATCATCCTTGTGTTCCTATTGCATAATTCTTCAAGTTGTCTTTGATAAAGTATTTCCCTCCATCAAATTCAACTTGTAGGTTTAACTCATTCATTTGATTTAGAGAAATCGAGTTCTTTTGTAATCCAAGAATGTAGAGAACATATTTTATAACAAGAGTGCCTCCTATTCTCAATAGAACAAGAACAAGGCCTTCACCTTCAATCTTGAGTGTTATGTGATCTCCAAACTTGATATCTCCAAGCACTATAGGTTCCAACTTCCCAAACCGATATATCTTGCCATTTGTAACACCCTGTTTCCCCCAGTTTGTAAAAATAACTAGACTGGCCAAGAACTGTGGCAAACTCAGAAATGTGAATATGCGATGTGAATGGACCTTGTGGAAAAGGTCGATAAATGTGAATAATATTATGAATTTATATTGCAGGACTGCTGAGAGGGGATATGCTGAAAAAGAGACCACGATGGCTGCAGAAAGGCGGTGGAAGG
>SNQJ01S0043939.1:107629-121258 GCA_010110895.2 Picea sitchensis | reverse complement strand
TGACAAGAGATTGGGATGTTCCATGGTGGAAACCCCAAAGCAGTCATAGACCGACCGATTTTGGGAGGCTACGTGTCGAGAGATTACCCATTTCGGGAAATCAGGGATCGGGGATTCGGGAGTTCCGTTGACAAGAGGTCGAGATTTCGCCTTGATAAATACTGACGGAAGAGAGACCGTGGTCATATGGGAAGAGGTCATATTGACCAAGGCATAAACCAAGGGGCTAATCACCTATTTAGGTTTGTTTGGCACTTCGACATTTCGGCACTCGGGATACCGAAGGGCATGTTCCCTTGTGCTCTCAAACCCCAAAATCCAGACTTATAAATATCAAGATGTTAGCATGTGGTTAAGTCCCGATGAATGGACAAGATTCTTTTGGAGGATCTGAGGGTCTATAACGACCATTAGATGTGAGGAAGAGATGCAACTTTAAGCCAGGGCGCGAATGCGCCTTAGGGTAAGTGGCGAGCAGATCTGGACGACCAAAGTCCACCCGCCCATATCTACGGCTGAGGCTTCATTCCCGACCCCCCTTGCTGTTCTTCCTTTAGTGGTGAGGGGGGGCATTCGGAATCGAACATGCATCTCTGGAACGGTCAGGATTTATTCACCTTGATCAACGACATTCAGGCAAATTCCGGACCCCCCTTGCCATTATGCCTTTAATGGGGGAAAGGGGGTCCGGAATGGTGTGGCGTGTGAAGTGGGACCCGTCTCCTGTCACGTCACCCACCGTGTCATGTTTCCCCTCTCGCCACTTGTACTCCAATCAACCGCGTGACATGGCCGTTCTTAATGGCCATTCGCTAACCCTGTAGGGATTCGTCCCTATTGGCCAGTCACTAACCCTGCCGGGGTTCGATGGTTGCAGAGTTGAACGATTCGACATCCCTATAGCGTCGAGGCATGAAATACAAAGAGGCGTCATGATTATTTGACCTGTGATCATGACTCGCGATCACATGGGAGCAGAGAGAGAGAAAGAGCTAGCTTATGCTAGGCCTTCGTAGATATTTCGGGGGCTCTGATTCTACAGAAATCAACGAAAATTTGATTATGGTAGTGGGTGTGTTACACCATTCATGTGCTTGGTAGTGCTCAAATAAATGTACCAAGGTAGTTCATGAACCTATAAGTGAAGTGATGAGTGCCCCATTCTTGTAATATCCCCAATTTTAATCCCCACAATTTATAATGTAATTGTGAAAATATTAACTAGGTTGGTGAGCCTATATGTTGGGTGGGATAGCTCGTATGAATTAATATGGACAAGGGCCAAGTTATGTAAAATTTAAATTAAAATTGTTAATAAAAAAACTATTGTTGGTTGCAATACAAGCAAGGTGATGAAAACGAGGGGCTATGATTCCACAAGTGAGGGGGCTAAAGAGGGGTCCAAAGGGTTACCCATTTATATTAATTCAGTCATTTCCATATTAAATTTTATGTCCTTTGAAATATCAAAAGAGATATAAAAGTGATGTAAGAGTGGCATGTGGGAAAGGTCGACTCACCGAATTTATGACAACATGGGCTGAGTACAACCACTTTTTCAGAAACGTGTGAATTAAGCTTGTATGAGAATAAAAGGAAATTCAAGTGCCTTTTTGGGTCAATTTTTCATGTTGGTTTTGAAGAGAAATAGGAGGGTTGAATGCTAGAAAAAGGGAACTAACCATAGTATGCTTAAGGAAAACCATTGTTGGGATAAGTTTTATGCTGAAAAATGACGGTGTAGGCATGTAATGAAGGTTGCATGCATGTAAGTGACATTCCCTATTGAGGAAATGGCTCAAGATCCTTAAGAATACTATTGTGAGAATTTCTAGAGTAGTTGAGTGTTCTTGGAGTCCCCAACTGTGATGTTCCTAGCCAACCAAGTGCAATGGATCCCTGGAGGGAAATGGCAAGGCCCGAGGGACTGGATGGAAGAGAAGGGGAATCCCATTCCATATGTTGTGCAGGTTGAGGGGAAGAGAGTTGGTGGATTAGAATTGTTGTTGGAATATACCTGTAATTTGGGTTGATAAATGTGGAGAGTGGAAAACCAAAAGGGCCAAACCTCCTTATGGACTCATAGCCTCAACCCGGAGGTGGCCTGTTGTTGAGAGAAATGAAACAACAATGTAGATGGAAATGATGAACATCCCTTGTACGTATCTAGTTGGTTCTCCATAAAAAGATAAGTGTTTTGTGTGATTTCTTATGGTTAAATTCCATTGTGTAAATCTCTATCTGAATGTTGTGTGTGTTTGCTTGAATAGTTTCATTCTGGTTTTTAGAAATGTTGTTAATTGCATGGATTAATTAGTATGTGCGTGATGTTAGTTTTATTATGCCAATTTTTTTTTTTTAAATGGGTTAGCAGACAAGGGTTCTTTACAATTCTCCTCACACTTTTATAGATTCTTCTATTCCATATATTTTATTGTTTCTTTCCTTGAGAATACTCATGTTTGTGCTTGTAAAAGTGACATGCATAATGGCCTTTCTTGTTACGATAATAACAAGTTTCTTCCTTGTCACTTTTGTTCAATTTATGTTCACTTTCATGAAAAAATATTGTCCACACAGACTTTCTACATTTCTTTGATGTCTTCACACTAAGCACTTGATATATCTAGCACTAATCCAATATGCTCTTCTACATCTCATCCTGTAAGATTATCTTGCTAAGTTATTCCAAAACCATTCCAATTGAACTTTGTTATTAGTATTCAAGCTTGTTACAATAACCTAAAACCATTTTTCAATGCCACCTTATCCTTTTCATATACAATATCACCAACTACAATGATTTGATAATGTACATACTAAATATGTGCCATATAGTATATAACAATCTCACTATGACTTATCTTGAGAGCATGTAACCAAAACAAAAATATAGGGTTTTGTTAATCACTTTTTCCTTCAAGAAAAATATCAATGCTTAGGGGAATCAAGGAGTGCCATCCTTCGTTAGAGGTGGTAATATTCTTTCAAATATTCTTGCAATGAAAACATATTGTGACATTTGTATTGTTGATGTATGCAGATCGAAGGATACTAAATAGTAAAATTCCAAATGAACACTTGGAACTCCAACAAGAAAACAAAGGCTCTTTATTTAACCAGATTATCATTTATACACAAACTATTCACTAAGAGAGAATTAGGTAGGCCTAACCATTTGAAAAAGTAAATAAAAATTTGCAAATGAAATTAATTGCTCAAACAAAAATGTTTTTTCCTCCACATTAAGATGCAAGTAAGAGAAACAATTCAAAGATTTTGTTGGAAGCAGATAACACAAAATATGACATGGGTTTTACATAAAACTTTGAAAGAATGAAGCTTTATCATTCAAAAGGTTCCGAACAAGGTCATATACTCAAGGTTGCACTCAACATATGTTAAATATATAACCATAAAAATCATATGATGCAATGGCCAATTCTCTAAGGAGCATTTCAAAAATAATTTCCAAATGTAAATTATTTAAACATTGTAATTAGTATGGCCCATGGAATTTACAAATCTCTATGACATAAATAAATAAGAAGTAAAAACGTGTGCTCTCATGAGCAGGGATGGGTCTCCTAGGCCTAGAAATGAGTAGGAGTTCCCAAAAGAAGAAAGTGGGTAAATAACCAATTAAGGCCTTGTTCCACTGGCTACCATACCAATGCAAACAACATGAAAAATGACTAATGGATGAAAAGAAACAAGAGGAAAATATCTACAGGATTTACTTAAATTTTGTGGAGACACATGTCTATAATTTGAACCCTCTAAATGTCCTTAAATGTTGCTTAAATAATGCTTGCTCCACTCTCCTTGTAGTTTTTTTTAAGTTACATTTTTTTCCCTTTCCAAATTCTCACATACGTGTCCATCAATGAAATAATGAATATATGAAGTAGAAAAAACCCTTCCAGAGTTCAAGCACTTCTCCCAAACAACCTAGGTTTTCATACCCAACAACCTCAACAACCTCAACAACCTCAACTACCTCAACTACCTCTCCTAAGTACACCACAACTCAAATACAAACTCCTTATTTCACCAAGAGAGTGGTCTTAGCTAAAATAACTATGATACCATGTGTACATTTCTTTCAACACTTGAGTGCAAATTCAAAAACTTCACCTCTTTCCTAGATTTTCCTTGGATCTAGTCCCTAGAATTTACAGCCTTAGGGATGGTATAAAACATAATTTACAACAACAAACAACATACAATATTTCACTTCTCTTCAATCCCAAACAATAATGCAATCTAAGAGAAAAGACACCAAATGTGTGCCAACAAGTTTTAGACCTCTCGGGAAATCTTAACATGCATAAACCAGATCTAAAATTCAATTTATGAAAGTAATAAATACATAAGTAAATTTTCCATGATATCATCCATATCAATGTTAATATAAATATTCTTAGCGTTAATATCAGATATCTCCATCCATATGTACTGATTGAGAGGATCTTTCTTATGAATCCGGATGTGAGGAAAGATGTTTGATTTTATGTAACATGCTATGCCTCCAATCCCTCTATGAGAGGACTTCTTGTTCCCTATGGACCACAAAACAAATCCTTCAATATTAGGGACCTTACATTCTTCATGCTCCCAAGTTTCAACCAAGAGAATAATGTAAATGTCACTCGATATCTAGCTAAATATAGGCCCTTTGCTCCATGGAAAACCACAAAAGTTTCAAAACATGATACATAGTGTCCCAAATTGCTATTTATCATTGTCCTTTTGGTATCTATCCCTAATAATAGCTTTTCGGTTCCTAATTATTGTCCATTTTCCTTCCTTTCTAGTTTCCTTTACCTTTTGAACCTCCTTCCTTAATTTAGCTTGATCTTATGGAATAAGGACTTCATTTATAAATATTCCATACCCTTTTAAGCTCGGAGTTTTACTAAGTATGCCATATTTATGGGCATTAGAGCTTACCACAATCCGAATCACCCTATCTTTATGTTCAATTGTTTTTCTGAACCTTTTTGTTTCTATAAGGCCAATTGTTTTAGTTTGTGATTTATTTTTTAAATCTTCCTTGACTATTGCTAATGTGTCCTCATCTTTTTGTTATTTTATACCAAAAATTATGAGGTTCAAGGCTCTTTTCTTATGCTCATAGTCTAACTCTATGAGCTTATTCATTTCCTCTTTGATAGGTTTGATATCAAATTTGTATTCCACACTATTTAGGGATAAATTGTTAATTAACTTATCTTCTAACTCTTTAATTTTGTCCCTAAGGTTGTTATTTTCATCCACCTCTTCTTCCTTCATTGATTGTTTTTGTTCTTGGTTGCTTTTCTCTATTTCTTGTAATCTAGCCTCCATATTGTGTAGATGAGTCTAAAACACTAATAATTTATTTTCCATCTGCCTCTCAATAATGTCTTCGAAGGATCTAAATTTATTATTAAGTATTGCTAGTAACTCACTTTGAAGCATTGCTACTAATTCACTTTGAAGTTTGTTTTCTCTCTCTTCTCTACGTTTTTCTATTGATTCTATATATTTATGCTAACTATATAGGGTTACTTTGTTAGGCATTCCTCTATTATATTTATGTATCGACGGTGAATTAATCATATTGAAAAGAAAAATAAATAATAAACTTGTGCACCTGATTCACATAAGGGTTTGAATAGTCACTAACAGAGTTACCGTAGATCGGACTTACTGCAAAGGAGATTCACCGTAGCACCACAAAGATAGTATTCACCACCGTGGAGATAATATTCACTGATATATATTCACCACAGAGATAATATTCACCACCATATGTAATTACCGCAGAGATAATGTTCACCAGAGAGATATATTCACCGTAGAGATGATATTCATCGTCGTATGTTTTCACCACAGATATAATATTTTTTGGAAATTTAGTTGTCATTGATGCCAACTCTAGATGGACTCTAGAAGCATTGATTTCAACCCTAGTCAACCTTAGAAGAAGCCCTGAAAAGATGGCTAAGTGGTTAAGTGGTTGAGAAGCCCCAAAGGTGTGGTCATGGAACCTGAAGTTGTTTGAGGAATAAGGACATGAAGGACAATGTAAATGTAGGTAATACACTCATATATGGATAATGATCGTCATTTCATTTCCAACGATAGGTGGAAAGTCACGTAGTTCCTCACAGTTGAGAATTTATGAGGTCACGAAGTTGGAAGCCCCAAAGATGGGTTAAGAAGCCCCTAAATGGTTAAAAGTCATGAATGAAAGGGGAAATATGTTGCAACAAGAAAATTAAAGAATCCCTAAAGTTAAGGAAATAGGTTACTTATAAAAATTATATATACACCTCAATAAGTCTCTCATAAGGACATTTTACACACACATTCTATTGAATATCTTCTATGTGAGTAAGTGATCTATTAGTGAGTTTGCAACGAAGAAATTTGAGGTAGAGAAAGAGTGATAAGTGAAATAGTTTCAAGATTGCATAGGAGAGCATGTTTTTATGAGAAAACCCTATTTTGTATAACCCCTATAGGTCAAACAACTAGTGTCCCATGAGGCACCCCCATGGGTTGTCTAGAGCTCATCACATGAGGCCCTGCTAAACAACATGTCTTAGTCCCACAATACTAAGATAAAGTTGGGAAAATGCTAGTGCCAGGTTGTTGAGGACTGAGGAAAATCTACATGTCATTATTACTTTGTATCAGGTCAGCTACATGATTAGAGGTATGCTTATGTGTTAATTTGAGGCTTATGCTTATGTTGTTATAGTACATGCTTGAGGCATATCATGGTAGTGATTGTGCATGATACACCTTGGTGATGGTATGATACATTTTTAGAGGCACATATTGGATACTTGGCATATGGATTTATGGTATCTCTTGGTACATGGTTTATGGATGCTGGCACATGCTTGAGGCACATGGTTTGAGGTACATCATGGTTACTTTTTGATGATGTGATGGTCATGCCTTAGTATCTTGTTGAGGCATTGGTATATGTTTGAGGCACATCTTTGGTGCATGGTGTGAGGCATATTCTTGGTACATGTATGAGGTGCATGTCTTGGTGATGTTGGTTCATGTTGAGGTACACCTTAGTAACATTATGGTACATTGATTAGTAACACATCTTGGCTGTATTTGTATCTTTCTATTGTGGCTATGTTGGTTATGCTTGAGGCACTTCATTGATGATATATTATGATGTACTTGGTATGGTACATGGTTGATGCATGAGATGGTACACGATTGATGTACATGGTATGGTACAAGTTTCAGTACATGGTTGATGCATGGTTGATATAGGTTGATGTACATGATTGATGGTTGATGTACATGGTTTGTTGACAGTTTTGGTGTCCATGTGAGTGGATTTAGTTATAGTTGGTTGATGATGACATGGAAGAGAAAAAGACAGTGACATAGACATTGACAGGGATAGTGACAGGATGGATGATTGGTTGACCATTAATGACATGTTGATGTGACGATGGTAGTCACAGGTTGATGTGATGGTGACAGGTTGATGTGACAATGGTAGTCATAGGTTGATGTTACAGTGACATGTTGATGTGACAATGGTAGTCACAGGTTACAATGGTAGTGAAAATGACAATGGTAGTGACAATGACAGTGATAGTGATAGTGACAGTGACAATGGTAGTGACAGTGAGTGTACACTTATATTTTAGGGAAGTGTGATGGGGAAAGGAAAGAGGGTCGTATCTTCCTTCCGATTGGTGCTGGAGAACTCGGGGAGTTGGTGATTCCTTTAGGTTGGTTCCTTTAAATTAGGGGGTCATAGCCTTCTTTTGGTTGGTGTTGGAGAACTGGGGAAGTTGGAGTTTCCTTTAGGTTGGTGTCTGTAAATCAGGGGGTCGTTGGATCCTTCCGGTTGGTGCCAGATAACTCAGGGAGTTGGTGCTTCCTTCAGGTTGGTGCCTGTAATTCAAGGGGTTGGTTCCTTCTTCCAATCGGTGCTGGAGAATTTGGAAGTTGGTGCTTCCTATGAATGTAATCCTTCATATATAAGAAATCATTCTGTGGTTTTCTACCATTTGGGTTTCCACGTAAATTCTGGTGTATTGTGCATGTGATTATTTGATGTGATGATATTTATTATGGTTATATGTTCATGATATATTGAATGTAATAATAAATAATATATTGTTGATAAAGTTGAATTTTAGATATTGTGATTGCAAGTGGTAAAAAATGTTCATACTTCAATTCACCCCCCCACTTAGTATTCCAACAATTGGTGTCAGAGAAGGTCCTTCAAGAAATAGTCTAACCACTTGAAGGTAGATCATGGAGAGAAACAATTTGTATATGAATGGAATACCACAACTTGATGGACATATTGGTCTGAAGTATGAGATGTGGAGAAAAAGAATGAAAACATTTTTACAGGCACATGGATATGATGTTTGGTACTTATTTGTTATGGGATACATTGGTTCAAAGAAATTGAAGACTGCATCCAAGAAGGAATTAAAGAGAAAGAAAAAAATAACAATGGATTTCATCTTGGAAGGATTACCAGATCCGGTAAAAGTCAAAGTGGGACAATGTTGATTAGCCAAAGAACTTTGGGATAAGATACCAAATTTCTACTCAAAGGAATATCCTTTAGAGCATGTTGATCATGATAAATAATATGAAGAAGATGTTGAGTTAGTATGGGAATAAATAATCTCATCAAGCCAGACATATTCAAAAGAAGAAGATTATGAGAGACACCTAACTAATGCTTTAGACAAACTGGTCAAAGAAAGAGAGAAAAACAAGTCACTCGAGGAAGAACTGATCAAGATAAAAATGGATTTTTAAAATCCCAACTCTGAAGAAGTCCAACAAATGATTACAAACCTAAAAGTCAAAGTAGAAGAATCGAGAAGGATTGATGAAGCATGCAAAATTCAGTTGGAATAAAATAAATTTTTGGAAGAAGAAAAGGTAGCACAAAGAAAGGAAGCAAAGAAGAGATAAAATATTTTGACTAGCCATCTCAAGGAAAGATCTGAGGACTTAAATAAACTTGAAGAAAAATTCAATCAACAGGAAAGAAGACTTGAAGAGTAATTTGTCTCCTTGAAGACCTAACATGAAGAAGAAAAGAGAAAGGAAGAAGTCATGAAGATCCATATGATGAATAAAGAAGAAATATGTGAGAAGCTTGAAGAAGAAGTTGTTACATTAAGAATTAAATTTTTCAATCTTAGCAAGAATGTTGAAGAAAAAGGAAGCAACAAATATTCAGTAAAGAAAGTTGAGGAGAAAAGTTACAGGAATAATGAAGAGAAGGCTAAGAGTTATGCATAATTCATCAAAGACTCTATCAAGAAGGAAGAATTCATACCCTCAAAGGAGAACATTCCATAAATGAAGAAGACTCAAGAAGAGGATTACATAAGAGACATATATCAAAGAATACCTTCCACTTTCAGGTATCAAAGAAGTTTCAATCATTATAAAGGAAAAAACATAAAAGAATATTGTGTTCAACCAAGACACGAGTTCAGAAGGACTACATCACAAAGAAGATCATTCACTCCCAAGTATAAAAGTTTCTTTTATGGTCATTGTTTTATTTGTACTAACTTTGGACTTAAAGTTGTAGATTGTACAACTTATGGAAGAAATGGTCAAGAAAGAAATGCATATGTGACTCCATATAATATTGAATGTTACAAATGCCATAACTATGGACATATAGCTCACGATTGTAGAAGCATGATGGATACTTCTATGAAAGAGAAGATTGATATCAAATATAAGAAGGTTTGGAGAAGAACATGTGAATAAATACTAGGTCCCAAAGATCGTACTCACGGTATTTGGAGTAGTGCCAGATCATGATGAATCCATAGGAAAAGAGGAAGAGGTTAGAATCCAGAAAGAGAATGAAGAGGAAGATGTCAGAATTCAGGAAGAAGATGAAAAGAACGTCAAAATTTAGGAAAAGGATGATGATGAATCCGTAGACGAAGAGGAAGATTACTCCACATCATAGTGGGTATTTTTCTGAGCCATCCAGCTTGGAGAATCACAGTAAATATGAATATTGAACAGGGGGAGTCTAAGCAACGACTCTACAGATTAGAGAATTATCTTTCGAGCAACCTGAAGTATTTGGAAAGGAAGTTTCAAAATGGTTTGATGAAAAAAGTGCAAAATATCTTGTGACAATTTGATTGTTTGAGGTGCAACTTTCAGGTATCAACTGACAATTACGAATAATATCAGTGGAACACTTTTTAGGCAAAGATTTATGATTCCATAGATAATTCCAGACATGTATTCAGACATGGATATATTTAGTACATATTGTTGCAGAGAAGTTGAGTCTGATTTGCAGATTAAAAAGATAGATTGGGCATCAAGGAATATGTTGTGATAAGTTGTAGCAGATGGGTCAGTATTGTATGAAATTGAGTATCATAATCATGGAAAATTTTATGACATATGGACATATATGAATTGGAATAAGTGGAATCAATAGACAAGTGGAATCAATTAGTCATAGGAAGGCTAGCCGTGAAAAGAATAACAAAACAAAGAAGAGAAATTGTTAAGCATAAGCCATATCATCAAAGGAAAGTATGGTCAATGATGTGAACTTGACAAGTCATGAAGACTTGAATTCAAGTAACTTTGAAGGCTTTTTATATATGTCAATTAATTACAAGAGGAAGCACCAATGGACAAAGATTAGTAGAATAGAGGAAAGAAAACATATACATGAAATCCCACATTGATCTACACAACATCTTGCATAAAAGTCAAGGAAGATAAATTTTCAAAGAAAGAGATCATATGCATGAAGATAAGGGGAGCGCATGAAGTCAAAGAGAGATTGTTCAGAGAAGGTATACCGATAGGGGGAGTTACCCTTATTCCCATGATGTCAAAGGGGGAGAAAGAGAAAGATCAAAAGAGAAAGATTAGAACCATGAAGGCAGGGGAAAAAACCCCAAAGAGAGTTATCCTTTTCCATTGATGTCAAAGGGGAAGAGAAAAATGAGGAGCAATAGTCACAAGGGGAGCATGATTGTTGGAGTATGAGTGTTTCCATCAATGCAAAAGGGGGAGGTTGTTGGAAAGTTAGTTGTCATTGATGTCAACTCTAGATTAACTCTAGAAGCATTGATATCAACCCTATTCAACCTTAGAAGAAGCCCTGAAAATATGGATAAGTGGTTAAGTGGTTGAAAATTCCCAAAGGTGTGGTCATGGAACTCGAATTTGTTTGAGGAATAAGGACATGAAGGATAGTGTAAATGTAGGTAACACACTCATAGATGGATAGTCTTCATCATGTCGTTTCCAATGGTAGGTGAAACATCACGTAGTTCCTCACGGTTGATAAGTTATGAGGTCATGAAGTTGGAAGCACAAAATATGGGTTAAGAAGCCCCTAAACGATTGCACGTCATTAATGAAAGGGTAAAGTGGTTGTAACAAGAAAGTTCAAGAAGCCCTAAAGTTAAGGAAAGAGGTTACTTAGAAATTTTTTATATTCCCTTAAATAAGTCTCTCATAAGGGCATTTTACACACACATTCTATTGAATATATTCCATGTGAGTAAGTGATCTATTAGTGATTTTGCGACAGAGAAATATGAGGCAACTAAAGAGTGAGAAGTGCGGGATTTTCAAGAGTGTAGAGGAGAGAAGGTTTTTTTGAGAAAACCCTATTTTGGATGACCCCCACGGGTCATACATCTAGTTTCCCACGAGGCACCCCTACGAGTTGTCTAGGGATCATCATGTGAGGTTCCACTAGATAATAGGTCTTAGTCCCGTGAGGTTAAGATAAAATTGGAAAAATGCTAGTGACAAGTTGTTGAGGACCAAGGAAAAGCTATAGGCCAGTATTACTTTGTCTTAGGTCAGCTACAGGATCATAGGTATGCTTATGTGTTAAATTGAGGCTTATGCTTATGTTGTTATGGTACATGATTGAGGCATGTCATGGTAGTGATTGTGCATGATACACCTTGGTGATGGTATGATACATTGTTAGAGGTGCATCTTGGATACTTGGCATATGGTTCTATGGTATCTCCTGGTACATGGGTTATGGATGTTGGAAAATGCTTGAGGCACATGGTTTGAGGTAAATCTTGGTTACTTGTTGATGATGTGATGGTCATGCCTTGGTATCTTATTGAGGAATTGGTATATGTTTGAGGCACATCTTTGGTGCATGGTGTGAGACATTCTTGGTACATGTATGAGGTGCATGTCTTGGTGATGTTGGTACATGTTGAGGTACACCTTAGTGACGTTATGGTACATTGATTAGTAGAACATCTTGGCTATATTGGTATTGTGGTATACCTAGGGAGGTAATATGGGGTACCTAGGGAGGTACCCAATGGGAATGTAGTTATGTGTTATTAGTGGAAGTCATTTAATATATGAGAATGTGGTCATTGAAGGTAAGGTGGACTAGGTCCACTATATTAATAAAGGCCCACTATGGTAGTTGGATGTAATAAATGGGTAATTAGATATAATAAATGTAAGAGGACTTCTTAGAAGGTTTTACTTCTAGAAGGTTCCTCCTCTAGAATGTTCTTAGGTGATGGTAGCACTATATAAAGGGATTCAAGCAATGTAATGAGACATGAAGAGAAATATTGTATTTGGAGTGGTAGCTCAATAGGAGGATGCCCCCTTGAAGAGGCAAGTGAACATGAGAGGATCCCTTCCATAATAGGATCCATTGTATGGTGTTTCCCTACCTCAAGGGTTTCTATAATAAAGTTGCGGTTTTCTATATGGTTTCATATATCTTGTTTGGTGATTGTATTCAGATATCTTTGGATCTATTGTGATATTTTGTATTCAAGAATTTGGTACTTAACAATTGGTATCATAGCACTTTCCTTGGCCAAAGAAGGGAAGATTTGTTTTCTCTTTTTGCAGAAATTTTTTTTCTGGAAGAAAAAGAGGGCGGTGCACTTCAGGTTTAGATACAAAGTTTTACAAGATGAATTTGGAAAAAAAAATTAGTTACTTGAATTCCTCTTGGAAAAATACCCTATTTCAAAAAAAAATAAGCCGAAACGGAGTTCGAGAAGTAAAGTTATGAGCGTTTTAAATTCAACAGTTTTTCAGGGTTTTTCTGGAAAAAGCCACGATTTTTTACCGTAACTTATTGTTTTATTTTTTGGGGTTTTTTCATAGCAAGATGTATTTTACAGGGAAATGTGACGGCCCTAGTATTGAATCATTCATTAAAGAAAGAAAATCAGTATGGGGAGATACTTGGCACCATTGGGTAGCTCTCAAATTGCAAGGTGATGCTGCCATTTGGTGGAAATCGTTTGATTATGAGGAGATGATGAGACTTTCCAATGTAGAAATTGAAAAAATATTGTTAGACAAGTGGTCTCATGGAGAAAATAAGGATAAAGAGAGAACCAAGAGTTTATTTTCATGCGAAAAATCTATATTACAGGTTCATGGCTGTATTCATAAAGAACATATTGTTGTTTCTATTAACCCTAGTTGCATGCATAATTTTATCAATGTTCAGTTGGTTAATAGATTGCAAGTTCCAATAAAGAATATTCAAAGCACACCTGTTGAGGGTGAAAATGTTCAAATTTTTAAAGATTTGAAGATTACCAT
>SNQJ01S0043939.1:67409-77798 GCA_010110895.2 Picea sitchensis | reverse complement strand
AGACTAGTCATTGCTTCAATTATTGCTTCATCAGAGGGCAAGACTAAGTCCAATGAATTGGTGTGAGCGAGAGAACCCTGAGCCCAAATAGGCTCTAGAAGAGGATCTAGCTCTTGTGTAGGAGCTGGATCAGTGTGGGATGAAGTTTGCTAGACTAAGGAGTATGCTAATTCAGCTGCAGACAAAGGCATGGACATGCCTGGATGCCCTGTCCCATCCATCGTGTCCGACGGGGAAGGAAGTGTCCATGGATTGTCGAAGTAAGTCGTACGGAACGACGAAACTTGAAAAATCCCAACCTTATGTTGATTGGATATAAACATGATATTGCTTTGAGGGGGCGGGTAATCGAAGGTACCCATCAAAGATGGGCACAAACCAACCCCTACATTGATGACACCTGGTTGAGGATTATCAATCATTGGGACCGTGGATGCCCCCAAAGTAGGGTCAGGTCTGGAGAAGGACAATTGGTCAATGGTCACTATCCAGCCCTTGTGTGGAAACAACAAGACCCGAAAAACTGTAGCAACCACAGCTTGCATGGCATAAGTCCAACTCCTTCCTAACAAGAGGTTATAGTCAAGGGGAGCATCGACTACCTCTACTTCGGCACACACGATCTTCCCTTCTAACTGCACGGGGAAAGAAGGAACAATACCATGTGGTCAGAATGAACGACCATCGAAAGAAGTGAGGAGAGTGGGTGACGGAGACAAAATGGGCTGGCCAACGGCCTTCCAACAAGCCAATGACATAACGCATGTCGAGGCACCCTCATCAACCACCATGTGGAATATATTCCGAGTAAAAGTTCTCGTGGGATAAGCCACTACTATCTGAAATGCTACGTGGTAAGGTAGACGAGGTTTTAAGTCGGTTGTATCCAACATGATTGTACCCGGATTACAAGTCTTGGTAGATCCTAAAGCGGTTAACAAGGCTTTCCTCTGGGAAGGGCAGCTTTGGAGGACCTCCAAAGCGGACATCGCACAAGGGATTTGTGATAAATCTTCCACCACAGAGTAGTTTTGGGTGGCCCTTGCGTTTGGGTTATGAGAAGATTTTTTAAATGCACCTTTGGGAATGCGTGTCATTGTTTCTCCCAACGTCTTCTCGATCTGGAGAGGAAGAGATGGGGGGTCAACTTATTTACCCTTCTCAAAAGTGCTTATTTTACTATAGTCGTGTGCTCTAGTCGATATAAAATCATCACCCCTAACCATATATACGTTCACGGATGCGGGGTTGTTTGGAGGTGGACAGGGTTCTTGGCTGCTCCCTTATGTGCTTACAGAGGCTTGGGTTAGATTTTGTCCATGTTGAAATGGGTTGGTTAACACAGCAGGTTATTGCTGCATCACAAACTTTTGGGCTTCTGCAAGTCGAGGACATAGATGGGTTGGGTGATCTTCCGGGCACAAGTTGCATGGATACCTCGCCTTCCGTTTCTCAGTGTTGTCCCCGCTAGCATTATCGGTGGTTTTTTATCCCCCTTACCTTTCTTTCGTTGTTTTTTCTTTCCTTCAGGCTATTGGGTGGCTTTGGGTGAGTCGACTACACTGTGTGTACCTCCGACGTTTTGGTAGGGGGAGCAGCCAAAGTAGTGGTTTGGCTGGCCGCTGTGTGTTGTATAGATAACTGCTGCAACTGCTTCGTCAATTTCTCAACGGGCTTTGTTTGTGCTGAACCAACAATACCATCGGCGTGTGGTTCATCTCTCTATCTAGTTTTATCTAGTATTGAGCGTGGCGCATCTGGCAAGATGTTGTATAATAAACCGGACTGAGAATATATGAGCTCAAATTGTTGAGCTCGCATGATGGTGTCTTCTTCGGAGAATACAACCAACATTGTGACATATTTAGATAAATGTGGGACCAAAGACTTAAGGAACCACTCAAGCAAGAATGCTGGTGGTACTGGCACCTTAATTAGACTCTTCCGACGTCTCCATTCTCGGATGTGATCATAGATATGGTCCACTGTTGTCTGCTCGAAATTGGCCAGCAGCTTTGTGCCAACATCGTATCTCACAAGTAACTGAAAATGGTTCAAGAAAGCCATTGCCAGCTCACCGAAGGAAGAGTATCTTGAGTGATCGAGATCAATGTACCATTTCGTGGCACTCCCAATGAGAGTACGTTGAAACAATCGCAACTATACAGAGTCATCTTTCAATGAGTTAGATGAGCACCAAAGATGAAAGGTAGTCACATGATCTCATGGATCTTTGTTAGGCTTGGCTTCAAACTTTGGAATGTCCGAAGGAAACTTCGTTGGCATAGGAGGCCAATGCGGATCCTGATAAATGGGGTCATTCAACAACCTTGTCAAATCAGGCAAGTGCAAAGTCCCCAGGAAGGGTAGGTTGGGTTGTTGGTGATAACCTGCGAAAAAGGGGCCTGGAGTTTGACTGGCACTAGGTTGCCAGGAAAATTTTGGCTGCTGGCCCAGATTCTGGTAGAAACCAGGGCCCTGGCCAGCGTATGGATTTTTCATATGTGGAGACATCATCGAATAATTTCCCAAATAGGACATAGATGGTTGGGATTGCATTGCATTCGAAGGAATTTGGGAAGGGTTGCCTCATGCCGGTCCCATGGGGATAGGCATAGTAGTTTGTCCGGGGTTCCATTGATTGTGGAAAGAATTACCCCAGATTGACATTCCAGATGAGGGAATGGATCCCTGCCAAGAATTCCAAGGCCCTGCTACGGAAGAAGTTCCTAGGTTTCCCCCTGTGCAGGAATAGTACCCTGCATACGAGTAGATTGTCCAAAACTAGGATTGTCCCTAGTCGGGAAGGCGACTGACGAGAAGGCATTGTTACCAAATGTTCTGGCCAAAGAAAATGGTGTCGAAACTACCAACATATTATGCGAAGGTGGTCCTTGACTCCCTGCTCCAAATAAACTATGGTATGTAGGTTGCCCGGCGGATTGCTGATGCGAGCCATCGAGTGAAGGGTACGAAGGAGGGATATGACCTCCTCTGTAAGGGAGAGCATTAAAAGGAGTAGGAATGCCCCCCCATGTGACCTTGTAGAGGAGCACTAGAGCTCCCTGCCCCTAGACCTAAAGTCTGTAAAGTGGAGTAAGAAAGTACAGGACTTGTACCCGAACTAGGCATCCCGTATAAGAACGGAGGGCTTGTCGCACTTGGTGTGAAAGGGGTTGTGGCCATCACCAAAGAAGGGATCGGACCACTATGCGATGTAGAAGTGGTTGAGACCATGGTGGCTCAGACCGATGACGGTGGGTTAGGAGGTGAATAATCTCCTGTGGTGACGATCGTAGAGGGAATTGAAGAATTCCCAGAAGAAGTAACAACATTTGTTTCCATTGCTGTATGCAACACTGTCTGGCGCTCGTAAAATTGAATTGGTATGATGAAAGGTGCCAAGAACTTAGTGGTTGGGGTTTCAACTGGGCCAAGAGAGTTTGCTTCAATGTCCAAAATGGTCGATTCCTCTGGGTGTTGGTCGGGCACAATTGCTTGTAATCCGATCGCTTCAAAAGACCCTTGTTGGTCTAGCTTTCGCCTTAATGGTGGCGGGGGTGGCTCCAGTGTAACCGACGACATGCCAAGAAGCCTTCGTGACTGGCGGAGCTCGTGATCCTCCACTATGTGAGAAGGTCAAATAATCTCTAGGGTATTCTAAACGTTCAAAAGTAACACACACTAAAAAAAGTCCCTAGAAGATAAGACATGCAAACACTAAATTAATTGGAAGAACAGTTACAACAACCAACACTAGAGCAACTTACCAGTGCAAGTGAAAATCTAACACAGAATCACCCTCCGGGTATACTCTATAAAGAATGGCCCGATGTATGTCTTAGGTACCATGGTATACCCCTACAGTCATCTGTGTATGTCCCTAAAAAAGATAGGCAACTAGGTTGCCAGCGCGCGAACAATCACCAGGCGGGTACAGTCGAAAGTCGGGTAGACCACAATGAGCAGGGTATCGAGCCCGAAACCTGTCAAGGGTATTGAAATAAAGTGGTCTGGAAGACAACTGAAGACCTCGAATGGATTTGAGACCCATGAAGCCCTATGGCAAATGCAATCAACGAAATCCCAAAACAAGCCCTCTATATGTGTTCTCCACTACGATTGGTCTAGCTTTGGAGGGGTTATCTTCGCTACCTTTCCGCACACAACCTCGTGTTTATGCCCTGTGTTAGAGGGGGGTCCCAGATAACTTTCATGATACTAGACTTAGACACTCTCTAACTCAGACTCCAATGTTTGATTTTAAATGGCCTTGAAGAGTTTCCTCTCCAACCTAATCCAAGGCCCTAATCCTGAACTAGTTGGTTAACCCTACAAACATAAAAGTCTAATAAATTTTATATTTAGCATTAATTTTATGGATTTTTCTTATGTCAAGGGGTATGAAATTGAAACTGATGATGTGTAAAAGACGAAAGAAAAAAATGAATAAAAAAGCTGGAAACAAAAACTTTTACTTAATGCAAAATTTCAACAACTTTTCAAATTTTTTTTTTTTTTTAAATTTTCTAAGATTTTGGACAACAAACTCAAAAGAAATTTCACTTGACTACAAGCTACTTGTGATATAAGTAAACAGCAAAAACTTATAAAATAAACAACTTTTCCCTGGCTAATAATGCAGAAACACACTCTTCAACCAAACAAGAAAATGAACAGAGATTTTTTTTTTTTTTTTGTTTAAATGCTTGATAAAGCAAAAAGGAAAAATACCAACAAGCAAAAACCAAGAAAAACAATTCTATCCTAATCGCAGATGGCAAAGAATCAGGTCAAAAATCACACACTAGCAATTTTAAAAAATGACTCTCACACTTGTCTAAAAACCCTAAAAAGTTCTTTTTTATGACCACTTTTAAATGAGAAAAAGCAAGCTAAGGGTAAGACAAATTCTAAGCTACTGACTGCTAAAACAGAGATTCAAACACCTGAGAGGTATAATTCTCATCAAGGGAAAGGATGACTACCTTACCCTCAACAAAAAGTATCCTGCACAAGCACGCTACTGTTAATCTAACAACAAGCGTGTGAACACGAGTTGTATAGAGACAGAGGGCGTGTACACGTGGGCTGACCTTGTACAGGTCGTGTGTATCTCTAAACTCTGAGAAAAAATGAAAACAAACAACCCAAAACCAGGAAGAGACCACTGATATTGATAACCAGGATCCCTTGAAGGCTTGGACACTCTTTTTAACAGAAAAAGCAAATAATGTAAGGAAAAATCATAAAGAAAACAATCTGAGATAAGATTGCTAACAACCAAGACTGAGACAAAATTCCAGAAAACCCCTGAGAATGTCTGATTCTGACAGGGAAGAGGATGATTGCCTCAAAAAATTCTATGGGCTCTACACGCTACTACTACTTCTTCAGCTAGCGTGTACATGTGGGTTGTGAGAGAGTAGGGCACGGGTACACGTGTGTAGACCTTATGCAGGCCGCGTGTACCTCTGTGGGCCCTGAAAAAACACAGTTAAGCAAATTAGAGAAAGCTGGTATGGAAAACCAGACTCTCTGCTAGCTCAGACTTTAGAGAAACTAAAAAAGAAACCAGCAAGCAAAACCAGTCTTTTTCTAAAAACTACCCAAAAATTAAAATTCCAAGAACCCTAGAGACTTCCCTAGTATGGTCGCCAATTCTGTTGTGAGGGAAATCTCCTTATGGACTAGAAAATAGGGTTATTATTTGCATGCAGATATGACCAAGAGAAAAACTACTTTCTACCTTCGTCCCTAGACTTAAATCCTATTTATTTTCAGTAAAACATGGCTAGATCAACCTACCTCGTTCTAGGCGTTTGATGTCGATATCTTGTCGCACTTGATCACTTGTTTGCAGTTCTCCTTTCCAATGTTGACCTGCATACAAGACAAGCAAGAACTACACATGCATCTTACCTATAGACTAACAGGTTATAAATTCAAACATGTACTTAAAAAATTATGAATAACTCATGAATTGGGATGGGAAAAGCATTTTCTTTATTACTTTGAATGAGTCAACTTACAAAAAGTCGAGACTGGCCACCGTTCCGCGAACCTGATCCTGGGCTCCTCTTCAACTATCCTCCAACTTCTTTGCTTTCTCTCTCTTCTGGCATAAGGATGGCTAAAGGGTTGGGACAATGGGAATATGCAAATGGGCGGAGTTTCTTTGCTATATTTTTCCTCTTTCAAATGGGACCCCTAGCCCTTCTTTTATAGGCTAGAAGAAGCTAGGTATTTGGATGAACCCTTGGCCATGCATGGCTGGGAGTTTCAGTTAACTCACCTAGAGCTGTGTGTTCCGTTGACAACTTTCCTTTTTTCGTGCTTTTGTCGGTCCACGTGGGCTGTTTTAGGTCATCTAGCGTGTATAGACATGTAGTAATGGAGTAGGGCGCGTGGTCCCTTATAAAAGAGGATTTTTAAAGTGTTTTTCAACAATGCTTTGGTAAAGAAGGGATCTGAGATGGCCTGATGCTAGGTAAGCAGGTATGGTGCAATTTAGGGTTATAACAAATGGTAGTTGGTTCCCAAGTGGCATCTGTTGGAATTGTATCTTTCCACTGGACTAACACTTCCTTGATGGTTCGATGATGCATTCGCTGCTCACATTGGTCCAAAACTGCTTATGTTTATATCCAAATGGATCCTTCTTCGTCCAAATCAGGAAGGTTGGTTTGAGTTTGGCACTTAGTTCCAATCACCTTCTTTAAGAAGGAAACATGAAAAACAAGATGGAGCTTAGAAATAGTGAGAAAATCTAACTAATAGGAGACCTGTCCCACATTCTTGAGAACGGTATAAGGACCATAAAATTTGGGCACCATTTTTTGACAATGGTCAGCCTTGAGGGACGTTTACTTGTACGGTTGCAGTCGAAGAAACACCTGATCCCCTTCTGCAAATTGACGTTTAGAGCAACCTTGATCTTCTTGTTTCTTCATGTGATTTTGGGCCAAGACCAAATTCTCTTTGAGGGTACAGAGAATAGCCTCTCAAACTGTAAGCATTTGGTCAACCACCTGGACCTTCGAGACACCTTAAAAATATGAGAGGACTGAAGGTGGATTTTTTCCATATTCCGCTTCAAAAGGAGTCATGCGCATAGCTGTATGGTATGAAGTGTCATACCATCATTCATCTAGTGGTAACCATTGAGCCCATTGATTTTTCCTTTCCGATGCAAAACACCTCAAATATGTTTCCAAACATTTGTTGACAACTTTAGTTTGACCATCAGTCTGGGGATGATAAGTTGTGCTGAGATGCAATTGGGTGCCTTGTAGCTTGAACAGTTCTTGCTAAAAATTGTTGGTGAAAGTTGGGTCACGATTAGAAACAATAGAATGTGGCATGCCATGAAGCTTAAATACCTTATCCATGAAAAGTTGATCCACAGTATATGTTGTAAATGTGTGTTGAAGATAACATAAATGAGCATACTTGGAAAGACAATCAACTACCACCATGATGACTGATTTATTGCCCGATTTAGGAAAGCCTACAATAAAATCTATAGAGATATCCCGCCAAATAGCAGGTGGAATAGGAAGCAATTGTAGTGTGCCTGGAGATTTGACAGTTTCACCCTTGTTGTGTTGACACACATCACATTCAGCCACAAAATTACGAACATCCTGACATAAATGAGCATACTTTGAAAGACAATCAACTACCACCATGATGACCTGATGACGCCCGATTTAGGTAAGCCTACAATAAACATAGAGATATCCCGCCAAATAGTGAGTGGAATCAGAATCAATTGTAGTGTGCCCGAGATTTGACAGCTTTCACCCTTTGTTAAAGTTGACACACATCACATTCAGCCACAAATTACAAACATCCCGTTTACACCCTTCCCAGAAAAAAGAATGCTTGACCTAGTCATAGGTTTTGGTAAAACCTAGAGTGCCTAGTTGTGGGTGTAGCATGAAGCTCATAGCACTGTATTTAAGTTTTGAATGTTTACTTAAATAAAAATGGCCTTTGTATCAAAGCTCATCATCGATCCAAGAGTACCCTAGGGAAACTGGACAATTAGACTACAATTGTTGTATCAGGTGCGAACTTTTGGGATCATGTAGCCATTCTTGGCGAACAACTTGGAGACAATCTGGTACAATGAAAGAGAGAAAAAAGAGACCCTTCATCTTCATATTTTTTGGAAAGTGCATCAACAACCACATTGTCTTTGCCTTTTTTGTAAATGATCTCATAATCATATCCAAAGAGCTTAGTCACCCATTTTTGTTGCTCGGGGGAGGAAAGGTGTTGTTCTAGAAAATACTTGAGGCTTTGATGATATGTCTTAATTTGGAAGTGTTTCCCCAATATATAAGGTCTCCAAAGATTCATGGCATGCAAAATAGAGAACATTTCATTTTCATAGATTACTTTGCCCAAATTTCTCTCGGACATTTGTTTGTTGGTAAATGACAAAGGCCGATCCTCTTGCATCAGGACAACACCAATTCCTTTCCCGAAAGCATCACATTCTAGGACAAAGGTATTTGTGAAATCAGGAAGGGCCAAGACTAGAGTGGTGCACATGGCCATATTCAAGGTTTGAAAATCATGAGTAGCTACTGGAGTCCAAGTGAAATAATTCTTTTTAAGAAGTCCAATGAGAGGTGCCACAATATTTCCATAATTCTTAACAAACTTGCGATAATAACCTATTAAACCCATAAATCCCTGCAAAATTTTGAGAGTCTTTGGGTGAGGCCAATCTTGCATAGCTTTAATCTTTCTAGGATCCACCTTGACACCGTCCTTGCCAATAAGATGACCCAATTACTCTACTTTTGAGGCGCCTAAAGAAAATTTAGATTGTTTAAGGAAAAGTTGGTGCTGAGAGAGTAGATGGATAACTCGATCCACATGAGCAAGATGGTCTTTCCAGGTTTTGTTGTAGATGAGGATATCATCAAAGAAAACTAACATAAAATCATGAAGAAAAGGATGGAAGACGTGATTCATGAGGCTTTGGAAAGTGGAGGGAGCATTACATAAGCCAAAGGGCATGACCAAAAACTCATAGTGGCCCTCATGAGTTCCAAATTCAGTCTTAGGAATGGCTGCCTCTTTCATACATATCTGGTGGTAGCCCGGATGAAGATCAAGTTTAGTAAAGAATCGGGCGCCACTCAATTCATCCAAGAGGTCATCAATGACATGAATGGGAAATTTGTCTGTAATGGTGAGTTTGTTGAGAGCATGGAAGTCAGGACACATGCACCAAGAACCTTCTTTATTAAGGGCCATGACCACATGAGAAGAGTAGGGGCTCGTACTAGGGTGGATAACACCTGTGTTGAACAGTTCTTGAACCATTCTCTCAATTTCATTTTTTGGGAAAAGGGGTGACGATAGGGATGGATATTGGGAGGAAGGCTTCCTGGGACAAGCAGAATGGAATGATCATGAACACCAAGGGAAGGAGGGAGTCCCTGGTGAGTGGAAAAAACCACTTGATGTTTAGAGAGGATGGATTGGAGGTCCTATGACACAGAGGGTTTCTCAGTGGCTTGTATGGCATGGAGTTGGGAAATAATACCAGAATGACCTTTTTTGAGTAGATTTTCCATGTGATGGGAACAAATGATCTCCGGGGAACCAAATTTGATGCCTTGGAACTTATATTGTTGGCCCTCTTGGATGAATTGCATGGTTAATTCCTTAAAATCCATGAGAATGGGACCCACAGTTCTTAGCCATTATGCACCCAACACAATGTCACAACTGCCCATTTCGATAGAAAACATATGATATTTCAGATGCTATTCACCAATTTGGAGACACACATTTTCACAACGCCCTCCACATTTCACGAACCCCCCATTGGAAATGATGATTTGGAAATTATTGACTGCATGGATATAGAAATTAGTTTCTTGGGAAACACGACGATGAATACAATTATGGGTGCTTCCACTATCAAGAAGAATGATGGCCTTCCTATGCTTGATGTAACCAATTAGCTTGAGGGTTTGGGGAGAAAAGAAGCTAGTGAGAGCATTTAGGGAAATGGTCATTTCTACTTCAGAAGGGTCTAAGGGAGGGGTTATGTCAGTGGGTTCAGGTGACACAGACATAAGGGGAGCCTCGACATACTCTTCTGAAACATCCTTTGAGATGGCCATAAAAAGATTTTGTTCCTTACACTTGTGTCCCCAAAAATATTTGTCATCATAATTATAACAAAGGCCTTTGAGTTGTCATTCATCCATTTCAGCCCTGGTCGATTTCTGGATATTTAGTGGAGTAGAAGGAGGAGTGGGAGTTACTGGTTTAGTGCTAGGAATAAAGGAGGGTTTGTGGTTTTGAGAAGAGACAACCTGTTGTGCTTCCTTATCTCTTTTAGTAGCGCCCACACAA